>CAUYON010046709.1:0-18833 GCA_963573935.1 Arctocebus calabarensis
CACCTGTGGTGCATCTTAGAAAGGTACAGGCGAACCTTACTAAATGCAGAATACAAATGTCTTCATATAATAACTGAGAAAATGCCAGGAAGGCTATGTTAATCAGTTTGATGAAAATAGTTAAGATTGTATATGAAACCAAAACCTCTTGATTGCACTATTGTACACAGCTATGATTTAATAATAAAGACAATAAAATTTTTTAAAAAGGAAAGAAAAAATACACACCCTTAACTACATCTATTCCTCCCTCTGCAGTCATTATCCTAATAGTAAATTCTGAATTATGTCACCATTAAGAGGATTGACAATTGGAATTCCTGAATCCAATTACTAAAAAACTGTATATTATACATGTGGATACATGCTTCAAAAGTATGCACCTAAAATATATTAATATGAGAATACATATTTCCTCTCTTTTTTCATTTTGTAAATCTAAATTATAAAAAAAGTTTTTCTTTATTTTAAAAATTTCATTTGAATCTTTGCTTATATTTATTAATCTATATTTCTTCTTTATGTATTACCTGCTTATATAGTTTGCCTACATTTTAAAAAATTTAAATATTGTTTTCTAAGTTTGTTGAAGTTTATGCAAATGTCCTCATGTCTTCAAACCAATAAAGATGCGATATTTTTCAAGAGTCGCTCTGTAGGCAGGGCACAGTGGCTCACACCTGAAATCCTAGCACTCTGGGAGGCCAAGACAGGTGGATTGCTTGAGCTCACAAGTTTGAGACCAGCCTGAGCAAAAGTGAGACCTCATCTCTACCAAAAATAGAAAAAACTAGCCGGGTGTCATGGTGATCACCTGTAGTCCCAGCTATTCAGGAGGCTGAGGCAAGATCTCTTGAGCCTAGGAGTCTGAGATTGCTGTGAGCTACAATGATACAGGGGACAGAGTGAGACTCTGTCTAAAAAAAAAAAAAAAAATGAAATGAAAACATACAACAATAATAATGAATGCCACTCAGCAGGATGACAGGAACACGGCTGTGAGACGCTGATATGCCAAGGCTAGGAAACTTTACCACGCTGTTTGTATAGTGCTGCCAACATAAGCACACAGTGGCAAGTTCGTAAACTTAATTGTCAGACCTAGTATGTATGGCAACTTTAGGAGTGACTTTTGGAACACGCTGTACTTGTTTTAAAAATTAAGAGCCTATCCTCCAAGCAAACAGCCTTACATTATAACACAAGGTCTTGAAGATAAAATACAAATAGCACATAACTTTTAACTTTAAAAGAGCACGATACTACATAGTAAGAGGTAAATGAGAAGAAACACGAACACTGGATGAGATCCCTTTGGAAAAGCAAACAGGCGACCAGCTCAGGAAGAATATGACTGTAATGCCTGATAGAGACTGGAAAAGGTGACAGGCACTGGTTATTACTCCAATAAAAACACAAATTTCCTGGGAAACTTGAGCAAGCTTCTGGAACAAATACAGGTCTGGTTTAAAAAAAAATAGAGTAAGTATATTAAAAGTGTAGGAAAGTCCCACTCTCAGGACCGTGTGTCAGTAGCAACTCATTTCAGTTTAAGAATAGATTGTTTCAAAACAGATAAACCTGAAGAGATGCCCTGTGTACTGTTCTAATTTTACATTATAATAATACTCAGAATCATTATATAGTTGAGCAGCAAATGTAAACTTTTCTAAAGGAGCAAGTAAAATTGATCATAGTGTGTGTATTAAGGCCCTATAACACATGTCGAACTGCTTAAGACTTAGATAGGTGTCTTTAGATAGCTGTCTTAGATAGACTTTGCCCTCTTAGAAAATAAAAACATAGACTATGGGCAGTGAAAGAATAAATAGACAGTAAGTAGGTGAGAGTAGGCATATCTACTGATTAAAGATTAAAGCTTTAGTGAACTCACAAACAGCCAGTGTAAAAGTCAAATGTTGAGTTTATGTGGGAATAAAAGGAGGCATAAAAAAAAGGATGAAAATTAAATGATCAATATGTAAAAAAATTTATATAAAAACATAAAAAGACAATCCACAAAGATGCTTAATTTCTTTGGATCAATGTGTCTTCTTTCTGTCTTTATGGTTTAAATACTTGCTGGCTGGCTCGACACCTGTGGCTCAACAGGCTAAGGCACCAGCCACGTACACCTGAGCTGGTGGGTTCGAATCCAGCCTGGGCCCGCCAAACAACAATGACGGCTGCAACCAAAAAATGGCCGGGTATTGTGACAGACACCTGGACTTGGGAGGCAGAGGCAGGAGACTCGCTGAGCCCAGGAATTGGAGGTTGCTATGAGCTGTGATGCCACGGCACTCTATCCAGGGTGACAACTTGAGGCTCTGTCTCTAAATAAATAAATAAATACTTGCTGGCATCAATAATTCATTCCGAAGGACAAAAGTTTGTCCAAATCATACTTTTTTGTATAAAGCAATCCCCGCTGAGAACAACAAAAGAAGTTGCCTTGAAAACATTTAACTTTGCTGGTTGGTTTTTGTTGTTTACCTGGTGAAATATGACAGTAGGGATACTTTCTAAGAAATGCATCATTGGGCAGTCTCATCACTGTGTAATCGTCACAGAGTGAACTCACACAAACCCAGAGTGTACAGTACAGCCCACTAGGCACCGAGGCTACCGAATACTGTAGGCGATTGTAACATAATGGTAAGTATCTGTGTATCTAAATGTAGAAAAGGTACAGTAAAATATGATGTGAAAGATAAAAAAATAGTGCACGTGTTTAGGGCACTTACCAAGAGTGGGGCTTGCAGGACCAGAAGTTGCTCTGGGTGAGTCAGAGAGTGTGAGCAAGTGTAAGCCTGAAGGCCTAAGAATGCTGCCGGTACACAATTGTGGACTTTCTATACACAGTACACTATGCTACGCTAAATTTATAAAAACATTTTTCTTTCATTAATAATAAATTAAGCTTGGATTACTGTAACTTTTTTACTTCATATACTTTTTTTTTTGAGACATAATCTCGCTCTGTTGCCCAGGCTAGAGTGCAGTGGTGTCAGGCAAATTCATAGCGGCCTCAGACTCCTGAGTTCAAGCCAACCTCCTCTTTACCTCTTTAGTATCTGGGACTACAGGTATGTGCACCACCACATCCAGGTATTTTTTTCTCTTTTTAGTAGAGACAGGGTTTCACTCTTCCTCCCACCTTAGCCTCCCAGAGTGCTAGAATAAACTTTTTCACTTTTTTTTTTTTGCAGTTTTTGGCTGGCAGCGGGTTTGAAACTGCCACCTCTGGTATATGGGGCCAGTGCCCTACTCCTTTGAGTCATAGGTGCCATCCTAGAATAAACTTTTTTAATTTTTAAAAATTTGTGACTTTCTGTGCTCGCTTTGGAAGCACATAGACTAAAATTGGAATGATACAGAGAAGATTACCACATGGCCCTGCACAAGGATGACATGCAAATTCATGAAGTGTTCCATATTTTTGCCATCAATCCTTTAGTTCCTCTACTAGGTATATATCCAAAAGACCAAAAATCACTTTATAACAATGATATTTGCACCAGAATGTTTATTACAGCCCAATTCATAATTGCTAAGTCATGGAAGAAGCCCAAGTGCCCATTGACCCAGGAATGGATTAATAAATTGTGGTATATATGTACACAATGGAATATTATGCAGCCTTAAAAAAGATGGAGATTTTACCTCTTTTATGTTTATGTGGATGGAGCTGGAACATATTCTTCTTAGCAAAGTATCTCAAGAATGGAAGAAAAAGTATCCAATGTACTCAGCCCTACTATGAAACCAATTTATAAACACCCACACTTCCATATGAATGCTATAACCCAACTGCAGCCCAAGATGAAGGGGAAAGAGGAGGGGGAGGGGACAAAAGGAGGAAGGATGGGTGGAGGGATGGTAATTGGTGGGACCACACTTATGGTGCATTTTACAAGGGTACCTATTAAATCTACTAAATGTGGATTATAAATGTCTTAACACAATAACTAAGAAAATGCAGTGAAAGCTATGTTAACCATTTTCACAAAAGAATTTCAAATTGTATATAAAACCAGCACATTGTACCCCATAATTGCATTGATGTACCCAGCTATGATTTAATAAAAAAAATTCTTTTTTACTTTTGTATAATAACTTTTTACTTAAAGTATAAACACATAGTGGGGGGAGGAGCAAGATGGTGGTTGGTCGAGTAACAACTTCCTTGCAACTGGGCATGGTGAGTCTGGGGAGAGAAGTGTGTTCCATTCAGTCTAATCCCGCCAGCAGCTCTAAGTACAGCAGCAGTGAGATTGCAAACTGGAAAGGCCTTACCTGTGAGCTCTTTTGGGTTTTTTTGCCCTTGGCACTCAGTTGAACTACTTTGGGAGAACTTGGGCAAGAGTGTGGAGGACTTTAAGTGTTGTCTAGGGCCCCAGACTGAGCCGCTGAGCCAGATGGAGCTAATAGTGTTCGGCTGTGGGCTGCACAGAGCCATTGTGGGAGAACTGCCCCAGCAAGCTCTGCCCTCGGGGTCGCAAAGCAAGGATTGGGTGGGAGCGAGTAATCCAATGACTGAGCAGTCTAAAGGCAGGGACTGAGAGTCCTTACAGCCTTAACCCTCAGGGGCATAGAGTGAGACTGGTTTTGGCACATTGGGTAAGTGGACAGCCACTTCAGGAATGATCCCAGCAACAAGTGCTTTCCTGGAAAAGCTTCTGCTTAGCCAAGGGTAGCAGTTTAAAGTGTTTTTTAAGCAGACTGAGGAGAGATTTAGGCTCTCCACCCTGCGGGGTTTGAGAAATCAGCAGAAGCCCCCAGTCTCCATCTTGTACAGCCGTATCAGCATTGCGATTAACATCTCGTACCCTAGAAGATCACCTGTTGTCCAGACAATATCCAGCTAAATATATATACTGCTTTGTTTTTGGTTTTGTTTTTTGTTTTTCTTTTTAATTTCAACATTTTCCCTATAGATTTTTCTTTTCTTTTTTTTCTTTCTTTTCTTTCTTCATTTTTCTAGTTCAGATATACTTTTCCATTGTTGCCTTTTTCAAAAATTAGAACTTCATTTTTGCTAGCGTTTCTACCCCTATTATTTGGTTTTCCCCCTAGTTTTATTCCATAAAGTTTTCTGTTTACTTGTTTTGGTTTGATTTATAGTGTTTTTGTCTTTTCTTTCTACTTGGTGGAGGTGGAATACTGTGTCTGAACAGGCTAGCAAAGAGCTGCTGACCTCAAAGGAACCACCAAACCCAGCACCCCCAGAGGTTTGGGGTTTTAAGGTTTGGTCAAAGTACCCTACTGTACACCTATATTGCTCCTGTCTCCTTCTTTCTGTGCCCCTCTTCTTTTTTTCAATATTCCCCTTTACCCATTCCCTCTCCTTTCTCTTTTTTCTTTCTTTTTTCCCTTCTTGCTCTTCAACCTTCTCATCTTTCTGGTTCTGTACCAAAAGGACTCATTGAAACCCTAGTCCAAAGGTATGGCAACTTAAAGATCAAGAGGAAGTGAAAGGAAAATTAGGGCAAGGAAACATATAAAATAAATCACTCATGAGGAAGAATGAGCAGAAAACTCCTGGCAACATGAAAAACCAGTCCAGAGCAACCCTCCCCCCACCCCAAGGAACTGTAAAGTAGCTACTGCAGAGGATTCCACCTATATAGAAATGTTAGAAATGACAGAAAGGGAATTTAGAATACAGATGATGAAAACAATGAAAGAAATGATGGAAACAATGAAGGAAACAGCTGATAAAGTGGGAAATAACCAAAACAAAATCCAAAAACAGAATCAAATAAGAGATGAAGAATATAGAAAGGATACAGCAGAGTTGAAGGAACAGAAGCAGTCAATTAGGGAACTTAAAGATACAATAGAAAGTATCAACAACAAATTAGACCATGCAGAAGAAAGGATCTCAGAGGTAGAGGATAAAGCTCTTGAGATGACTCAGATAGTTAAAGAGGCAAAAAAGAAGAGAGAGAAAGCAGAATGTTCACTGATAGAATTATGGGACTCTATTCAGCGTCCAAACATACGAGTTATAGGTATCCCAGAAGGGGAAGAAGAATGCCCCAGGGAAATGAAAGCCATACTAGAGAATATTATAAATCAAAATTTCCCAAATATCATCAAAGATTCTGACACATTTCTTTCAGAGGGATATTAGACCCCAGGTCACCTCAACTCTAACCAAGCTTCTCCAAGACACATTGTGATGAACCTCCAAAGTCAAGACAAAAGAAAAGATTCTTCAAGTTGCCAGGAGTAAGTAACAATTGACCTACAGGGGCAAATCTATCAGGGTGACTGCAGACTTTTCTAATGAAACACTCCAAGCAAGAAGACAATGGTCATCTACCTTTAATCTACTTAAACAGAACAATTTCCAGCCCAGAATTCTATATCCTGCTAAGCTAAGCTTTAAAACTGACAGAGAAATCAAATCATTTACTGATATACAAACATTGAGGAAATTCACCACAACAAGACCAGCTATACAGGAAATACTTCAACTTGTTCTACACACTGACTGTCACAATGGATCAACAGCAAAGTAAGATCTCAGAAATTAAAGGATAGAATCTAACTTCCACACTGATGCAAAAAACTTAGCAATAGACTATCATGAAATAAGATGAATAGAACACTACCACACTTATCAATTATCTCAATAAATGTTAATGGCTTGAATTCCCACCGAAGAGGCATAGATTGGCTGACTGGATTAAAAAACACAAGCCATCCATTTGTTGTCTGCAGGAAACACAGCTAGCTTCAAAAGACAAATTAAAACTCCAAGTTGAGAGTTAGAAGACAATTTTTTAGGCAAACAGAATGTAGAAGAAAACAGGAGTTGCAATCTTATTTTCAGGTGCGTGGATTTAAAGCACCTAAAGTCAAAAAAGACAAAGATGGTCACTTTATATTAGTCAAGGGAAAAATACAACAAGAAGATATTTCAATTCTAAATATTTATGCACCCAATTTAAATGCTCCCAGATTCTTGAAACAGACTTTACTCAGTCTGAGCAATATGATATCCTATAATACCATAATAACAGAGAACTCTAACACTCCTCTTACAGAACTGGACAGATCCTCTAAACAGAAATTAAACAAAGATATAAGGGATTAAAATGAGACCCTAGAACAACTGTGCTTGATAGACGCATATAGAACACTCCATCCCAAAGATAAAGAATATAAATTCTTATCACCCCATGGAAAAACTCTAAAACTGATCATATCCTAGGACACAAAAAAAACCTTAACAGAATCAAAAGAATTGAAATTTTACCTTGTATTTTCTCAGACCACAAGGCACTGAAGGTGGAACTCAACTCTAACAGAAACCTTCAACCTTAAACAAAGGCATGGAAATTAAACAACCTTCTGTTGTATGACAGTTGGGTGCAGGAAGAAATAAAACAGGAAATCATTACCTCCCTTAGGCATAACAACAATGAAGACACAAGCTACCAAAACCTGTGGGATACTGCAAAAGCAGTTTTGAGAGGAAAATTTATCACTTTAGATGCCTACATTCAAAAAACAGAAAGAGAGCACATCAACAAACTCACAAGCCATCTTATGGAATTGGAAAAAGAAGAACAATCTAAGCCTAAACCCAGCAGAAGAAAAGAAATAGCTAAAATTATATCATAGATCAATGAAATTGAAAACAAATGAATCATTCCGAATATTAATGAAACAAGGAGTTGGTTTTTTGAAAAAATAAATAAAATAGATAAACCTTTGGCCAGACTAACTAGAAATAGAAAAGTAAAATCTTTAGTAACCTCAATCAGAAATGATAAAGGGGAAATTACAACTGATGCCACAGAAATATAAGAGCTCATCTCTGAATACTACCAGAAACTCTATGCCCAGAAATTTGACAATGTGAAGGAAATGGATAGAAATTTGGAATCACACCCTATCCCTAGACTTAGCCAGGAAGAAATAGAACTACTGAACAGACCAAATTCAAGCACCGAGATTAAAGAAACAATAAAAAAATCTTCCAACAAAAAAATGTCCTGTACTGGATGGGTTCACACCTGAATTCTATCAAACCTTCAAGGAAGAGCTTATTCCCATACTGCAGAAATTATTCCAGAAAGTTGAGGAGGGAGGAATCTTCCCCAACACATTCTATGAAGCAAACATCACCCTGATATCAAAACCAGGAAAAGACCGAACTGAAAAGGAGAATTTCAGACCAATTTCACTAATGAATACAGATACAAAAATTCTCAAGAAAATCCTAGCCAATGGATTACAGCTTATCATTAAAAAAGTCATACATCATGATCAAGGAGGTTTCATTTCAGAGATGCAAGGCTGGTTTAACATACACAAGTCCATAAACACTATCCACTGTATTAGCAGAAGCAAAAACAAAGATCATATGATCCTCTCAATAGATGCAGAAAAAGCATTTGATAAAATCCAGCATCTTCTTCTAATTAGAACATGGAAGAGTATAGGCGTAGGTGGCACATTTCTGAAACTGATTGAAGCTATCTATGACAAACCCACAGCTAACATTTTACTGAATGGAGTAAAACTGAAAGCTTTTCCTCTTAGAACTGGAATCAGACAAAGTTGTCCTCTGTCGCCATTACTACTCAACACAGTGCTGGAAGTGCTAGCCAATACAATTAGGCAAGACAAGAAAATAAAGAACATCCAAATGAGAGCAGAGGTCAAACTCTCCCTCTTTGCTGACAATATGATCTTATAGTTAGAGAACCCCAAAGACTCAAACACAAGAATCCTGGAAGTCATCAAAAAATATAGTAATGTCTCAGGATATAAAATGAATATCCACAAGTCAGTAGCCTTTGTATATGGCAATAACAGTCAAGATGAGAGGCTAATTAAGGACACAACTCCCTTCACCATAGCTTCAAATAAAATGAAATACCTAGGAATATACCTAATGAAGAAGGTGAAGGACCGCTATAAAGAAAATTATGAAATCCTAAGAAAGAAAATAGCAGCGGATATTAACAAATAGAAGAACATACCATGCTCATGGCTGGGAAGAATCAACATTGTTAAAATGTCTATACTTCCCAAAGCAATCTACCAATGTCATCCCTATTAAGATACCAACATTGTACTTTCAAGACTTGGAAAAAATGATTCTCCATTTTGTATGGAATCAGAAAAAGTTCTATATAGCTAAGGCAGTTCTTAGTAATAAAAACAAAGCTGGGGCATCACCATACCAGATTTTAGGTTGTACTACAAAGCCACAGTGGTCAAGACAGAATGATACTGGCACAAAAAGAGAGGCATAGACATTTGGAATCAAATAGAAAACCAGGAAATGAAACTAACATCTTACAACCACCTAATCTTCAATAAACGAAACAAGAACATACCTTGGGGGAAAGACTCCCTATTCAATAAATGGTGCTGGGAGAACGTGATATCCACATGTAAAAGACCGAAACTGGACCTGCACCTTTCTCCAACTACAAACGTTGATTCAAGATGGATAAAGGACCTAAATTTAAGGCATGAAACAATAAAAATTTTCAAAGAAAGCATAGGAAAAACATTGGAAGATATGGGACTAGGGAAAGACTTCATGAAGAAGACTGACATGGCAATTACAACAACAAAAATAAACCAATGGAACTTAATGAAACTGAAAAACTTCAGCACAGCTAAGGAGAAAACAACCAAAGCAAATAGACAACCTACACAATGGGAAAGGATATTTGCATATTTTGAATCACACAAAAGCTTGAAAACTAGGATCTACAGAGAACTCAAATTAATCCACATGAAAAAAAGGCAACAATCCCATATATCAATGGACAAGAGACATGAATAGAACCTTCTCTAAAGAAGACAGATGAATGGCTAACAAACATATGAAAAAATGCTCATCATCCCTAATTATTAGAGAAATGCAAATAAAAACCACCCTGAGATACCATCTAATCCCAGAGAGAATGGTCCACATCACAAAATCTCAAAACTGCAGATGTTGGTGTGGATATGGAGAGATGGAAATACTTGGACACTGCCAGTGGAACTGCAAACTAATACAACCTTTTCAGAAGGAAGTATGGAGAACCCTCAAAGAACTCAGGAAAGACCTCCCATTTGATCTTATAATTCCATTACTGGGCATCTACCCAGAAGGATAAAAATCCTTTCATCGTAAGGACACTTTCACTAGATTGTTTATTGCAATTCAATTTACAATTGCCAAAATGTGGAAACATCCTAAATGCCCACCAACCCAGGAATGGATTAACAAGCTCTGGTACATGTACACCATGGAATACTATTCAGCCCTTAAAAAAAATGGAGACTTTATATCCTTTGTATTAACCTGGATGGAAGTGGAACACATTATTCTTAGTAAAGCATCACAAGAATGGAGAAGCATGGGTGGCTCCTGTGGCTCAGTGAGTAGGGCAATGGTCCCATATGCTGGCAGTGGCAGGTTCAAACCCAGCCCCGGCCAAAAACTGCAAAAAAAAAAAAAAAAAAGGAGAAGCATGAATCCTATGTACTCAATTTTGACATGAGGACAATGAATGACAATTAATGACATGGTGGGGGTGGGGGAGAGCAGAGAGAGAAAGAAAGAGGGAGGGGGTGGGGTCTTGGTGGGTGCCATGCCTTTGGGGGGCAAGACATGATTGTAAGAGGGACTCTACCTAACAAATGCAAGCAGTGTAACCTGGTTTCTTGTACCCTCAATGAATCTCCAACAATAAAAAAAAAGTACCAACACATTGTACAGCTCTGTACAAATATTGTCTTTCTTTATATCCTTATTCTATAAGTTTTTTTCTATTTAAATTTTGTGTTTTTACTTTATAAACTTTTTTGTTAAAAACAAAGGTGCAGGCTCGGCACCTGTGGCTCAAGTGGCTAAGGCACCAGCCACGTACACCTGAGCTGGCAGGTTCGAATCCAGCTCGGGCCCACCAAACAACAATGATGGCTGCAATGAACAAATGGCCGGGCGTTGTGGCGGGCACTTGTAGTCCCAGCTACTTGGAGGCATAGGCAGGAGACTTGCTTGAGCCCAGGAATTGGAGGTTGCTATGAGCTGTGATGCCACAGCACTCTATCCAGAGTGACAGCTTGAGGCTCTGTCTCAAAAAAAAAAAAAAAAAAAAAGGTGCATGCTGGGCATGGTGGCTCATGCTTGTAATCCCAGCACTTGGGAGGCTGAGGCAGTTGGATTGCTTGAGCTCACAGGTTCAAGACCAGCCTGAGCCAGAGTGAGACCTTGTCTCTAAAAATAGTCAGGCGTTGTGCTGGGCACCTGTAGTCCCAGCTACTTGGGAGACTGAGGCAAGAGAATCACTTAAGACCAGGAGTTTGAGGTTGCTGTATGTAATCTATGACACCATGGCACTCTACCAAGAGTGACAAAGTGAGACTCTGTTACAAAAAAAATAATATTAATAAAATAAAATAAAAATAAAAAATAAATAAAAACAAAGGCACAAACATACACTTTAGCCTATGCCTACTCAGGGTTAGGATAGCCGATATCACTGTCTTCTACCTCCATATGTTGTTCCACTGGCAAGTCTTCCAGGGCAATGACACACGTGGAGCTGTCCCCTCTGATGACAGTGTTTCAGACTGCCTCAGAGATTTTGCAGGCTTGGTTCTATACCACTAGAATAAAGCCACTATCACAATAAATATAGCCATACAACGTTTTGGTTACCCAGTGCATATAAAAATTATGTTTATACTATACTATAGTGTGCCATAGCATTGTATCTTTAAAAAAAACCAATGTACATACCTTAATTTAAAAATTATTTATTGCTTAAAAATGTTACCGATCATCAGCCTTTAGCAAGTTGTAATCCTTCTGCTGGTGGAGGGGGTCTTACCCTGAGGTTCATGGCCACTGACTGATGAGGGGGTGGGTGCTGAAGGCTGGGGTGGTGCAGCAATTCCTTAAAATAAGACAACAGTAAAGTTTGCCACCTCAACTGACTCTTCCTTTCATAAAAGATTTCTCTGTGTCATGTGATGCTGTTTGATAAACCACAGTAGTAAAACTTCTTTCAAAATTGGAGTCACCTCTCAAAGCCATTGCTTTATCTACTAAATTTATGTAAAATTCTAAATCCTTTATTATCATTTTAGCAATGTTCACAACCTTTTCACCAGAAGTAGATTCCATCTCAAGAAACCACTTTCTTTGCTCCTCCCTAAGTAGCAACTCATCACACATCATGATACAGGACAGATGGTGCCCTGAGCTGGAGGACCTGCCACCTCCACCTTGGCAGTGTTGGTGCTGCGGGCAACTTTAACTTCAACTTTTTCACTTTGCACTTATGACTAATGGACCCCCATTTCCTATGCTTGGGTCGATTTCATGTAAGTTTCCTAGGCCTCAATTCCATGAATGAACTGTGTCCATTCATTAATACATTCATTCACCTGGCCCTGGCGGAAGGGACTGTGTCCATTCATTTCCTAGCCAAGAAACCCATGTGCCTATATATACCCCTAAACTAAGAGCCCAGATCGAGAAAAATGCGGAGAGACCAGGAGAGAAAGGGAGAGAGCTTTTCTCTCCCAACTTGAATTCTCTCTCTACCAGGAGCTTTAGTGCTTTTGTATCCTTTTCTGTAAATAAATTCTGTCTTACCACTGATCTGTGGTCCGCAGATTTATCCTTCAAATCACCAAGACCAAGAACCTAAAATTCTGGTATCAATTGGACGTTCTAGCATGAAATTGTAGCAATTCAGTCACACCTCAGGCTTCACTTCTGACTTAGTCCTCTTCCGGTTTTCATCACATCTGCAGTTACTTCCTTCACTCAAGTCAAACTCCTCAATGGCACCATTAGGCAGAATCAGCTTCTTCCAAACTCCTTAACGCTGATGTTTTAACCTCTGCCCACAAACCATGAATGTTCTTAATGACATCTGGAGTGGTGAATCATTTCCACAAAGTTTTCAATTTACTTTGCCCAGATCCATCAGAGAAAGCACTTTCTATGGCAGCTGTAACTTTGTGAAATGTGTTTCTAAAATAGTAGCACTTGAAATTTGAGACTACTCCTTGATCCATAGGCTTCAGAATAGATACTATGTTAGCATGGAAATGACATTAATCTCTTTGTATATTTTCATCAGAGACCTTGGGTGACCAGTCGCATTTTCAGTGAGCAGTAATACATGAAAAGAATCTTTTTTCCTGAGCAGTAGCTCTCAATGGTGGGCTTAAAATATTCTATAAACCGTGCTGTAAACACAAATGTGCTGCCATCCAGGCTTTGTTGTTCCATTTATAGAAGACAGGCAGAGTAGATTTAGCATGCTTCTATTTTTTAGGATATAAAAGTACAAGTGTATTTTATATTAGAGAGAGGGAAGAGAGTAGGGGTAAAGAGATAAGTGAGGGAGAGAAGAGAGAGCAGACTGCAGGAAGTGGGGGACGGAAAGATGGGGGAAGCAAAGCAGAGAGGACGGCATGGCATTCCAAAGAAAGGAAGAATGTGGGCCTAGCACAACTCTGAAGGGCCCTAGAATTTTCAGAATGGCAAATGAGCATTGGCTCCAACTTAAAGTCACCAGCTGCATTAGCCCCTAACAAGAGAATCAGCCCATCCTTTGAAGCTTTGAAGCCAGACGCTGACTTCTCCTCTCTAGCTATGAAAGTCCCAGAGCGGCATCTTCTTCCAATAGAAGACAATTTCATCTACAGTTTTGCTTTCTCTTCATTCATGAACACATGCTTTTATTATTTCATTTCATTTCATTTTTGACTATGAATATACTTTAGTCATTTTTGTTTTCACCTGAAACTCTGGGAATTCAAAATTAACATCCTTGCCCGAGAGCTTCTTAGAAACACCAGAAAAGGTTTTGGCCTTGTGCTCCACGCGGTTCTGTTGAGCCTTGTCCAAGGGCACCTTTAAGAGCTGACTGCTGTCCAGCTTCACTCGGACTCTCTTTCCCACAATTTCACTCTGAAGGCCAAACCCTCAAGGATCGTACCATGCACATCTGTCAGAGTGCAGCTCCTGAGACACCTTTGCTTATTTTTATACGGCTTTTTCAGGTCGGCTTAGGCAGAATTCTCCTCTGGGCAATGAAGGCAACATGCTTCCCACAGAACTTTTCCTCCAATTTACGTACTAGCCAGACTTGAATTTTCTGGAAATATTTTAGTTGAGGAACGGGAACAAAGATTATGATAGCTTTCCGACCACCACCAACTTCAGTTTCCTTGCCTGCCGTTATATTCAGGTCCCAGAGCTGAACCTTGAGGTCCAAGTTCATCTCCAGCTCCAGCAGGGCCTGGGTCATGCTGACTTGAATTCATCTGGCTTCTCGCCATTGGGCTTCACGATCTTGGTGCTGGAGCTGAGTGCTGAGAAAGGGGGCCCAAGTCTCAACACATGCTTTTAGAAAAAAGGCACAAATAGACTTCCTTGATGTAGGGTTGCCACAAGTTTTCAATTTATTAAAAAATGCAATTATCTTTGAAGTACAATAAAGCAAAGCACAATAAAATGAGGAATGCCAGTACCTCCTGAATGACCCACCTGATGCTCTTTTACATTATTATTATTATTATTATTATTTTAGTAAGCAGGGGTACGCTCTAAAGTAATGATAAAAGCATAGTACAATAAATACATAAACCAGTAACACAATCATTAATTATTATCATCAAGTACTATGTGCTCTGCACAACTGTATGTGCTGTCCTATAGTTTTTCACGACTGGCAGTGCAGTAGCTGTGTCTACACCAGCGTCACCACACACACAGTAATGTGCTACACAACAACTGTGACAGCATAGGCAATGGGGGTTTTTCAGCTCCATTGTAATCATATGGAACCTCTATTGTATATGGAACCTCTATTGTATATGCAACCCATCATTGACCAAAATGTCATTACGCGGCATAGTACTATATTTATTAACTGTACGAATGAGACTATTTGAGGTCAATTAAGGCTATTTCCCTATTACTTCTTTTTTTTTTTTAGAACTGTAGAAATCTAAATTAACTAATACTCATGTAAGTCTCTTTCATAGATATTTTCTCCTAAAAGTCCAGTAAGAAAGCATAGTTATTATTGCTATGATACAAATAGGGAACCTATATTTTAGTGTAAGATAAAGCTGGGACTTGAACTTGAATTTTCTTACTCTAAATCCCTTGTTGCCTTTTGCTTCTTTGAAGCATTTAAAACAACAGTAAGTTCATCTTATTTAATGTCTATTCCTGGAAAGCAAGTTGGTAGCAGATAATCTATTTTTAAAATAAAGAAATAGAGCCTGAGCTAAAGTGAAGCCTCCTCTCTACTACAAATAGAAAAACTACTAGCCAGGCATTATGGTAGGGCATTATGTAGTCCCAGGTAGTCAAGAGTCTGAGGCAAGAGAATCACGTGAGCCCAAGAGATTGAGGTTGCTGTGAGCTGTGATACCATGGTACTCTACCAAGGGTGACAAAATGAAATTCTATCTAAAAATAAAAAAGAAGAAGAAATAAAATTTTAAAAAATTAGATTTTCATTGATTTAACTGAAATGACTCAAAAAATTACTAGTAGTAAAATAATTTTATTTTCTTGGCTTGGTGCCTGTAGCTCAAGTGGCTAAGGCACCAGCCACATACACCAGAGCTGGCAGGTTTGAATTCAGCCCGGGCCTACCAAACAACAATGACAACTACAACCAAAAAATAGCCAGGTGTTGTGGCAGGTGCCTATAGTCCCAGCTACTTGGGAGGCCAAGGCAAGAGAATTGCTTAAGCTCAGGAGCTGGAGGTTGCTGTGAGCTGTGATGCCACAGCACTCTACCCAGGGTGATAGCTTGAGGCTCTGTCTCAATAAATAAATAAATAAATAAATAAATAAATAAATAAATAAATAAAATAGAATAAAATAATTTTATTTTCTTTCAATTATGAATTAAAAAAATAAAAAGTTGTTAGAAACAAGTTGAAAAGTAGGAATGAAGTAACTTATTCAGATAGTCTACAAGAATTGTTTTTTCCTTGAGAAGTGCCTTGCTTTCTTCACTATTAATTAAAAAAAACAAAGAAGTAGGCAGCGCATGTGGCTCTGTGAGCAGGACGCTGTCCCCATATACCAAGGGCAGTTCTTTTGGCTGGGGTCAGGTTCGAACCCGCCACCCCCAGTATATGGGGCCTGTGTCTTACTCCTTGAGCCACAGGCACCACTCACCCCAAGAGTATTTCTAAAGCAAAAAAATGTTCGACAGGGTGCTGTGGCTCACACCTGTAATCCCAGCACTCCGGAAGGCCCAGATGGATGGATCTCTTGAGCTCAGGAGTTTGAGACTGACCTAACCAAGAGCAAGACCCCATCTCTACCAAAAATAGAAAAAAGAAAAAAAAACTGAGTGGGCATATTGATGGGTGCTTGTAGTCCCAGCTACTTGGGAGCCTGAGGCGAAAGGATTGTTTGAGCCCAAGAGTTTTGAGGTCGCTGTGAGCTGTGGCGTCACCACTCTGTACCCAGGGCAAAGAAAAAAAAAAAAAAAAAGAAAGAAAGAAAAAAAGGAAAAGTAAAGAAAAAATGTTCCATTGTTCTCCTGCTCCAAACTTCTCAATAGTCCTTTGTTGTCTTCAGAATCGAGGCAGGGAGGGCAATTCTTCCACTCAGCCCCATCCTCTTGCCTACCTTGTTTTCCACTCCTGCCTCATTCCAGCTATGCTAATTCATGTTTGTTTCCAGGGATCACGATATTCTTCAATAACTCTGGGCTTTGTACATTCAGGTTGTCTTTCTGCCCAGAACACCGTCTCCCCTCCCATTCCTTGCCTGTCAAGGGTCTCTTTACCTTTCCTTATTTTGTTCCTCTCCCCCCTCTAGGCTCCTGTGCTACCAGGAGTCAACCCTTCCCAAACTTCTTTTAATCCTTTGAAATTGTTCTTTCTTGCCTGGTGGTGGGGGTCTTTGGAGACACGGTTCTCTCTGTCTTGAACGCTTCTTCCCTGCTAAGCCTGCCTTGATACTCACCTAACTCTCCACGTTCAGTTTAGATATCTGCTGCTCTGTACTCAGATCAGAGCATGCTGACCACTTTCAAAGCACCGTACTGTACACTGGTTTTGTTTAGATCTATTTTCTTATTTGATTTGAATGCGGTATTCACTGGGGCAATGCTACCTATCATCTTCCTACATCCGAGCAGCTCAGTACAATAGAGGTTTCTTTCTTTCCCATAAGATGTACAAAACAGATGTTCCTAATTGTCAGGTGGCTCAACTCCAAGCATGAGTCAGGGTCCTAAATTCTGTTGTGTGGTTCAACCAGTTTCAATACATGTTCATTCTGAAAAGAAGAAGGAAGATTTACAGGCCGAGCCTGCTGGTGCCACACATGACCTCTGCCCACAAGTCACTAGCCTCTGCCACACGGCCGCACCTAATTATACAAGGAACTGGAAAAGTTGTCACACTACACACCAAGCAAGGAAAGGAAATGGTTTAGCTGCAGTCGTCTAGACCCTGCTAGAGCTGGGCTGTTTTTCTTCTATCACCAAAGCCTAGTATGGATGTGACCCATAACTCTTGGATGAAGGAGTGAGTGGAAAGCGATAGATTTTATATTCTTTGTATTAACCTGGATGGAAGTGGAACACATTATTCTTAGTAAAGCATCACAAGAATGGAGAAGCATGGGTGGCTCCTGTGGCTCAGTGAGTAGGGGACTGGCCCCATATGCTGGAGGTGGCGGATTCAAACCCAGCCCCGGCCAAAAACTGCATAAAATAGAAGCCCAGGAAGAATCCAGGCAGATTCAGAGAACCAGAATAGATTATTAAGGAATTGAAAATTCAGTCCCCATGGAAAGGTTCTAGATTGCTCTTCATGGAGTAATATAACTTGAGCAGAAAAAAAAACATGCTCTTAAAAGTTTTCAAAGTCTATAAAGTACTTCAAGTATTATACTTATTCTACCACTAAACTTTACTTGTTGGCTCTTAAAGATTCTTTTCTTTAGTACAACTAAGATTGCAAGAAAGAATAGTACTTATAATGATTTGATTTTTTTATTTAAATTTTTTTGAAAAGAGATTTGCTAAAGATGGTCATGATAAATAGATCTCAACTCACATCTGCTCTATGGATCTGTGAAAATGCCAGGCAGGAAGAGATTTATCTTTTTTTTTTTTTTCTATTGTAGAAGAGGAAGTTAACTTTTAAGGTAAAAAAATAAAATAAAATAAAATGTATCCTAGGACCGTGGGAGGCTGGAGGATCCTTGAGCTCAGGAGTTTAACCTAAGCAACAGCTAAACCCTGTCTCTTCTTAAAATAGAAAAATTAGTGAGGCCTGGTGGCAGGTGCCTGTAGTCCCATACTCAGGTGGCTTAGGCAGGAAGAGCCCTTAAAACTAGGAGTTTTGTGAGGGCCCAAAAAGGGGGCTCAAGCCAGGCTTAAATGTCAAAACACAGCCTGGGGACATCTACCCACCTCCTCCCAGCACAGAGAAATAATTTTCCGGATTGACCCCCCCCCCCCTTGCACACTTCCTGTTACAGCCCAAACCACAACTTCCCGTTGGCCTAGCTTTCCTACCGGCACAAAAGTTAATTCCATGCTGAAGCTTAAAATGGCGCCCGCTGCCTGCACACAAAAGGTAGGCGCTTGTTCCCGCGCCCGCGCAACCAGCTAATAGCCGGAACTTCAAACCTGCCTATCAGCAAAGGACACGCTCCCTTATACCCCGCCCCTTCCTCCCCCTACTCACTTGTAAGCTTTAAAAACTGGCTTCCCGCCGCCATTAAACAGACCTTGACAAGAAACCTGCTTGGTCTCGTTCTCTCTTTCTCGCCCATTCTCTTTCAGGCTCGG
>CAUYON010046710.1:0-18522 GCA_963573935.1 Arctocebus calabarensis
ATCTAAAAATAGACCTGCCATTTGATCCTATAATTCCTTTACTTGGCATATACCCAGAAGGCCAAAAATCACCTTATAACAAAGATATCAGTACCAGAATGTTTATTGCAGCCCAATTCATAATTGCTAAGTCATGAAAGAATCCCAAGTGCCCATCAATCCACAAATGGATTAATAAGTTGTGGTACATGTATACCATGGAATATTATGTAGCCTTAAAGAAAGATGGCGACTTTACCTCTTTCATATTTACATGGATGGAGCTGGAGCACATTCTTCTTAGTAAAGTATCTCAAGAATGGAAGAAAAAGTATCCAATATACTCACCCTTACTATGAAGCTAATTTATAGGTTTCACATGCTATAACCCAATTATAGCACGAGAATATGGGGAAAGGGGTAAGGGAGGGGAGGAGAGAGGAGGGGGGACGGTGGGTGGAGAGAGGGTAAATAGGGGATCACACTTACGGTGCATCTTATAAGAGTACAGGTGAAACTTACTAAATGCAGAATACAAATGTTTTCATACAATAACGAAGAAAATCCCATGAAGGTTATGTTGAACAGTTGCATGAAAATATTTCTGATTGTATATGAAGCCAGCACATTGTACTCCATGATTTCACTAATGTACACAGCTATGATTTAATAAAAAATAATAAAAAATTAAATAAAAACTGAAATCCTCAAGTCCAAAAGACTATGTTTTTCATGGCCTTCTTCTAATCAAGTCCCCAGCTTAGCTACTATTCAAATACACCGAATTTAAATGGAATAACATACTATGCTCTTGGCTGGGAAGAATCAACGTTGTTAAATTGCCTATTCTACCCAAAGCAATACACAGATTCAATGCAATACCAATTAAAATACTAACATTATACTTTGAAGAACTGGGAACCAGAAAAAAACCCATATAGCTAAGATTATTCTTAGTAATAGAAACAAAGCCGGAGGCATCATTCTGTAAGGCTTCAGGCTATATTACAAGTCCACAGTAATGAAAATGGCATGGCATTGACATAAAAATAGAGAGATAGACATGTGGAACAGATAGAAAATCAGGAGATGAAACCAGTCTCTACTTGCCACCTGATCTTTGATAAATCAAATAAAAACATACAGTGGGAGAAAGAATCCCTTTTCAACAAATGGTGCTGGATGAACTGGATAACCATATGTAAAAGAATAAAGCTGGATCCACACTTTTCATCACTTACAAAAATTCAGTCAAGATGGATAAAAAATTTAAATCTCAGACATGATACTATAAAAATCTTAGAAGAAAGGGTGGGAAAAGTTCTTGAGGATGTTGAACTGGGGAAATATTTTATGACAAAGACTTCAGCAACGATTGTAACAAGAAACATAAACAAATGGGACTTAATTGAGCTGGAAAGCTTCTGCACAGCAAAGGACACAACAAGTAAAGCAAAAAGATTACCTTCAGAATGGGAAAAGATATTTTCAGGGTATGAATATGACAAAGAGTCAATAACTAGTATCTACCCAGAGCTCAAATTAATCAACAAAAAAGAGCAAACAATCCCATCTACCACTGGGCAAAAGACAGGATCAGAACCTTCTCTGATGAAGACAGGTGAATGGCTAACAAATATTTGAAAAAATGCCTCATCATCCCTGATTATTAGAGAAATTCAAATCAAAACCACCCTGACATATCACCTAACCCCAGTGAGAACAGCCCATATCACAAAGTCTCAAAGTTACAGATGCTAGCATGATGTGAAGAGAAGGGAATACTTTTACACTGTTGGTGGGACTGCAAACTAATACTGTCTTTTTAGAAGAAAGTATAGAGAATCCTCAACAAACTCAAATTAGAACTTCCACTTGACCCTACAATCCCATTAATAGGCATATACCCAGAAGAAAAATAGGTCATTTTATCATAAGGACATTTGTACTAGATTATTTATCAGAGATCAATTTATAATCACCAAAATATGGAAACAATTTAAATTCTCACCGACCCAGGAATGGATTAACAAGCTGTGGTATATGGACACCATGGGATACTATTCAGCCATTAAAAAGATTGACACTACATCTTTTTATTAATCTGAGTAGATTTGGAACACATTCTTCTCAGTAAAGTATCACAAGAATGGAGAAGCAAGAATCCAATGTACTCAGTTCTAATATGAAGCAAGTAGAGGATCTAATACATGCCCACATAAGAGAACAACTCAAATTAATTCAAAGTGGGAGGCAGGGGAACAAGAAGGTACAGAGAGGGTAGAAGAGAAGGCAAGGGGGGTGATTCCATTTAATGGGCACAATATTAAGTTGTATGACAAACCTCCTGGAGGTGGAACACAATTATAAGAGGAACTTTACCTAACAAATAAAAACAGTGTAGCCTAATTCTTTGTACCCTCAATTAACCTGAAACAATAATAATAATAAAAAAATACACTGAATTCAAACCAAACTGCCCTGTGTTTTCATACTTCTATGCCATTGCTCATTGAGTTCCCCAAGTAATACCTTTTGCTCTCTGCTGATTAAAATTCTTTCCATCTGGGCCGTGCCTGTGACTCATCAAGTAGGGCACCAGCCCCACATACTGAAGGTGGTGGGTTCAAACCCGGCCTCTGCCAAACTGCAAAACAGAAAAATAGCCGGGTGTTGTGGCGGGTGCCTGTAGTCCCAGCTACTCGGGAGGCTGAGGCAAGATAATCGTCTAAGCCCAGGAGTTGGAGGTTGCTGTGAGCTGTGCAGGGCCATGGCACTCTACTAAGGGTGATAAAATGAGACTCTGTCTCTAAAACAACAACAACAACAACGAATTCTTTCCATCTTTCAAAGAAAAGATCAAATACTACCTCCTCCATCAGGCTTTTTGTCAAGTTAGTAGCTGAAGTGGAATATCTCTCTTGTTTCTGGGGTCCCCTGGTCCATTTCACATTTTGGACCTAATCCTTGAGGGCCACATTTTTTAAAGAATGCAAAAGACTTTTCCCATTGCAGGAAAGAGTATAGGCCAATTAGTGGCATGTGCAAAGCAGAGCCATGACTCAGGTTCATGGGAATGTCAGGAAGGAAGAAAGGGAGGTCTCTTTGTTTAGGTAGGGTAATTTATAAACAACAGAAATTTATTTCTCAGCTGAGTTTAGTTACATATGCCTATTGTCCGGGGGCTGAGGTGAGAGAATCACTTGAAGTCAAGAGTGTGAGTCCAGGCTCAGCACCCATAGTACAGTGGTTATGGCACCAACTACATACACTATGAGGGTGGCAGGTTATAACTCAGCCTGAGCCAGCTAGACAACAATGAGAATTACAACAAAAAATAGCCGGGGGTTGTGGCAGGCACTTGTAGTCCCAGCTATTTTGGAGGCTGAGGCAAGAGAATTGCTTAAGCCCAAGAGTTTGAGGTTGCTGTGAGCTGTGATACCATGGCACTCTACCAAGAGTAACGTAGTGAGACTCTGTCTCAAAACAAAATAGAAAATAAAAAGAGTTTGAGTCCACCCTGGGCAACACAGTGAGACTGCCTCTAAAATAATTTTTTTTTAATAAAGAAATTTATTTCTCACAGTTTTTGAGGCTGAGAATTTCAAGATCAAGGTGCCAGCAAATTTGGTGTCTGGTAAGGGCCCTTTCTTAGTTCATTAACATACTTTCTTGCTATGTCTTCACATGGTGGAAAGAGCAAGCCATCTCTTTGGGGCCTCTTTTATAAAGTCCCTAATCTCATACATGACTTCACCTCCCAATGATCCCATGTCTTCATTCTATCACATTTGGAATTAGGTTCCAACATATGAATTTTGGGGGAAACCCAACATTTGGACCATAACAGGAGGGAAGGAGGGAAAATGGGAGGGATTGGGAGGAGGGAAGGAAGGAAGCAGCTGGAAGGAGGTAGGAGACATGAAGAAAGGGAGAAAAGAAGAGGAGAAAGGTCCTTAGCTCATCTGAGGTAGTTAAAACTTGGCCTTCCTGAAAGTTAGTGGCTATGGTGGGAGGTGAGAGGAGGGTGAGGAGCCTGGGAACTCATCTGGAGTCAATGCCAGCAAGGGACTAAAGACAAAGGAGTCTTCACTCCAGGAATACTAACACCTTTGTTTCCTCTTTATACTTCCTAGGGAAAATTGCCATCAGAATTTGAGATGATCGATTGCAACCCCTGACTCAGTGTCTCAATGAGAATAGTAAGGCCTGGGGAATGGGGAAAGGATTAAGGTGTAGATGGACATTTTATCAGTCCATGACCTGACTCAGGCTGTGGAGGACATGAGAGTGTTAAAAGTTCCTGATGCAAGCACGGGAGCATCTTAAGCTTGATGACATGCCACCTAGCAGCTCTGTGTTCTCACAGGCAGGGTCGGGTAGTGGTCAAAGAAATGTTTATGTATAGATTAGAAACCAAAAAAAGTGGGAGAAAAAAACTGTTGAGGAAAGAACCTGCAAGCCATGAGAACTGTTACTTGTTGTGAGAACTGCTACTGGTTGACAAAAGCCTAGTAATATTTTCTAATAAAAACCCTGCAGGTAAAGTCTCCATCTTTCTTTAAGGCTGCATAGTATTCCATGGTATACATGTACCACAATTTATTAATCCATTCGTGGGTTGATGGGCATTTGGGCTTCTTCCACGACTTAGCAATTGAAAACATTTTTGATCCGCATTTAGAAGTTTTCTCCTGACCCTTCAAGTATGTGCCACAAGTGTGATCTCACCCTTTATCCTCTCTCCCCCCCTCCTTCTCCCTCCCCTTCTCTCCCTCTCCCCTTTCCCTGTCTTCGTGTGCAATAATTGGGTTATAGCCTTTACTTGAAAGATAAAGAATTTGCCTCATATGAGGGGTGTATACATTGGATACTTTTTCTTCCATTCTAGAGATACTTTGCTAAGGAGAACGTGTTCCAGCTCCATCCATGTAAATATGAAAAAGGAAAAGTCACCATCTTTCTTTAAGGCTGCATAATATTCCATGGTAATCTTAATTTTCTTTCAAAGATTCCCTGAGGTCTAATGGCTATTTCTGACTTCTGTGCCACTCTGGGCACAGCGGAGTCCTGCAGTTCTTGTGTCATGATGAGGCATGAAGAACATTGTCAGACATTCTTATATCTCCACACCCAAGTGGGCAAACATTTTTTCTTTGGAGACTTGTTACCTCGCCACGGCTCTACCTGGAATAGTGCCCTTCTGCTGCGATTCTATAAATGAATCTGGGGATTTCCTAGCCCAGGAATAAGATAGGATTGGGTGGCAAGGGACAAGGTACCATTCTCTGAGTTCACTTAGCACCTAAGGCCTTAATGCTTTCCCTGTGAAAAGCACCTTTGCATTGCACCTTTGAATTAGAATCCTATTCTAATCTTATGGCAAGAGAGGGAAGCGTCTTTTCTCAGACGTCAGACACCATTGTATACATAGAACCACGAGTCCCTTCTAACACCTTTTTTCTTGGAAACCCTTCCATTCTCTTGTTGCCTTAACACTGCTTCCAGAGGCAATGACCCATATGTTAGGGAGAAGACCAAAGAGTGAGCTTCTCCAGTATTAGTTAGGGTAAAACTAAGCTACTGTAACAAAGTAATCCTAAGTCAAATGGCTGAAATAAAAGTCTGTTTCTTCTCATGTGTGAAAAAGAGTGGCCAGTTCATAGGGGGGCCCTTGCCCTACGTGCTCATTCAAGGTTTTGGGTTTTTCTCATATTTTTGTTTCATTTACCTGTTAGGTGTCCTTGGTTACTCTCAGTGAGAAGGAGGACAGAGAGGAAATACAGGTTTCCTTTTAAGCAAATGGCACCCAAGTTCCTCCTAATTCTTTCACTCATACTTTGCTTGGGAGAACTCAACTACATGGTTGCTCCTGAGTATGGGCAATGTAGTTCTATCTGGGTAACCAGATGTCCCGTTAAACTCATATTTAGAGCAAAGAGGAGTAAGAATGGATTTTGTAGGAACAACTAACAGGCTGCCACACTTTCTTTACATATATTTTCCCCTCCTATTTTTGGACAGCCACATCTCTAGATGTTACCCAGAACATTTGCCTTACATTGTACAGTTTGCCTCAAAGCTCGGGTATATTATTCCAAACCATTTTTTTTTTTTTTTTTAAGGATTGAGGAGATGCCTGGGAGAGGACTTATACTGGGTTGACCACTAGGTTTAAGAAACTTCTGAGCATGAGAGGGAATGGATGAGTGTTTTGATAAAGGTTTGCAGGCAGGGAAAAAAAGCCTTTTTGTGGAGTCCCCGGCAGATGCCTGAATCTGCACATAGCGTTGAACCCGATATAAACTATGTTTTTCCCCATACGTACATCATTGATAAAGTTTAACTTAAGAAATTATGCATACTGAGATATTAACCATGATAACTAATTATAGGCTGGATGTGATGATTCACGCCTGTAAATCCCAAGACTTTGGGAGGCCAAGGCTCTTAGCCCAGGAATCTGACGTTAGAGTGAGTTTCACCTGGGCCACTGCACTTTGGCCTGGGCAACAGAATTAGAGCCACAGAGCTGGAGCCAGGCCTTGTCTCTGAAAAAACAGATATAAACAAACAAAGAACAGCATGGTAACCTACATACCTGCTGAGTGTCTCCTTTGTGGATACACAGCACGGGTATACAGTGTGGACAAAGAGGGGTGACAAACATCCTCCGCAGGACAGAGCAGGGTGGTGTGAGATTTCACTACTCTATGCAGAATGACACACAACTGAAAACTTAGGAATTGTTTATTTCCTAAGTTTTCTATTGACTATTTTCAGACCGCAGTTGACTGTGGGTAACTGAGACCATGCACGGTGAGATGGGTAAAGGAGGACTGCTGTAATGGAAAATAGAAATGGGATTAAAATCTTGTGAGAAGCCATGCTGGAATTTAAAGGCCCATGTTTTAATAAGAAACTAGGACTTGGATGGGTCTTGTATTGGCTGAAACTTCAAACATTTCTGTAGTTGTTCTAATACTCTATAAATTTTAACTCCTTGCCTTTCACGGTAGGACTAAGAGTAAGGTTATCTGATTTCACATTTACAGATGAGGAAAGTAAGGCTTGGAGAGGCAAGTAACTTACTACAGATCACACAGTGAGGTAATGGTCCAGCTGGGATTCAAACCAGGGCAGTCTGGCTCCCCACTCTTCCTCCACCGGTGTAGACCATAGAAGGATATAAAGAGTTCTAGTCAACTTCTCTCTCCTCCCTGCCACTCTCTTCCTTCTTTCTTTTCCCGCTTCAATTTCCTTCTTTCCTTTCTTCCTTCCCTCCTCTTTCTCCCTCACTTTTGCCTTCTCTTTTTTTTCTCTTTCTCCCTGTCTCTCTCTATTTCCCTTTCTGTCTCCCATTGCTAAAATGCAGGGTACCCTGCAGCTTGGTCACAATTTCCTTGTGAGGCTCCAGGAAGTCAACCCTAGCACGGCTGATACATCTGTAGGTCTGTGTCAGCACTGGGGCCCCCACAACCAAACCTGACACAATTGAGGATGGCCTGCAACTCTTGACAGAATTCTTGGGTAGAGTCACAGAGGTGGAGACTCCTGTGGCCTTGCTGACGCAACTCACCAGGCTCCAGGCACTTTGGTGACAGTCAGGGCGGATGGAAGGGAGCTAACATTCCTTCCCAGCAAGGCATCAGGGCTGGTAACTTTCTCTCTGTTTCTTGCAGAGGCTATAATTTGTTCTGGGGAAAGTGATGGAACTTTAAGCATTAGATCTATGTCCTCGAATAACTTTTCTGATCCAAGATTTGAACAAAGTACAAAAGTGTTTAAGTTGTCATTTAGACTTGCCAGAGAACAGAGAAGTGATTGGAACAAGTGGCCATAAAAGGAAAAGGACTCATTTCCAAAGCCTTTCCTGAAATGACTGCTTTACTCACATTTCAGATTTTTCCTGTAAGATACAAAACTAGCCAGAGACTTTTGGTTCCAACAGTGCTTGTTTTATCTTAATGACATGTGGGGATATAACAGTAGAAAACTGAGGAGATTTTTATACCTCAAATGTAACCTAGAGCTGGTATTTGGTGAGATAGTGGGAAATAGATTGAGAATAAGTTGTGGGTGGATATTGAACCTTGAAAAAAATGTTTGAAATGGTCTTTGTTGTAAATGTCATTATATACAAACTTTCAACACTCTTATTGTAGCCCTTTTGAATGCTGGCTGTTGTAATTTGGCCAGAGTAGAAAAAAGGGTCATTCTTTCATGTATAGTAATTTCCCATCTAAAACCTTATCTTGGGACTGACGGCTTGTCATCTGCCTGCTTTTTGTCTGAGAGTCAATAAAGGGAGCATCTTTTCTGTTATAAAAAGGCAATTCTATTTTTAAGGGCAGGATAATTGTATACAGCTTAAATCAACCCTGAAACAATATTGGAGCCAGATCAGATTCTGAGGTGAAAATAGATATCTTGGGACATATTCAACAGTTTGATGACAAAAGCTTACCACCTGGGATTTGCAGCCTGAGAGACTTTCATTCAATTTAGAAACAAATTAAATGGAAAAACTTGGGCAGAGAAGTACAGCTTCCAACAGTAGGCAGGACGCAGATATTTACCACAAATGTTTTAAGATCAAAATACATATTGAATTCCAAGTAGGTAACTGGTACGGTGTTGTACAGTATGAATAACAGATTGTTCTGACCTCAAGAAGTTTACAAATTAGATTAATTTAAGGAATAATCATGGTTTTTAACCTTTTGAAAGTGATGAACTCTTGGTTAGGCAGAATTAGATTAATCTGGAAGGGGCAGAAAACCCCCAACTAATTGTGGCTCAAACAAGGTAGTAGTTTATTTCTCTTTCCTCCAAACCTGGGCATTCCATAACTGGAATGTTGCTTCCATGATCATCCAGAATGTAGACTGTTAGTAGGTGGCTATAAATGTCGCTACTTTAAAATCTTTCCTCTGTATTAACACTGAAATTCTTGGAGATTTTCTGCATGTGCTCATCTTGCATATCAAGTTTATGACACATGCTTTTAGCAATGCTTCCTCTTTGAAAAAGTTTCCGTTCATGTCTTTTGCCCACTGTGTGAAGGTGTACTAATGGCCAATAAACTCATGAAAAAATGCTCAGTGTCTCTAATCATTGGAGAAATGCAAATCAAAATCACAATGAGATATCACCTAACTCCAACAAGAATGGCTCGGATTACTAAGTCTCAAAACAACAGATGCTGGCGTGGATGCGGAGAGAAAGGAACTCTTATACATGGCTGATGGGACTTCAAGCTAGTACAACCTCTGTGGAAAACTGTATGGAGATTCCTCAAAGAATTAAAAGTAGAACTACTACTTGACCCAGCAATCCCACAGCTGAGTATATACTCAAAGGATAGAAGGTCATTTTACAAAAAGGACACCTGCATGTGAATGTTTATAGTAGCATAATTCACAACATGGAAACAAGTCAGGTGCCCACCAATACATGAATGGATTAGTGAAGTGTGGTATACACACACTATGGAGTACTATTCAGCTATCAAAAATGGAAATCTAGTATCTTTTATGACAACCTAAAAGGATCTGGAGACCATTCTTCTAAGTGAAACATCACGAGAAGGGAGAACCAAGAGATGAACTTAACACTTAGGTTCACATATAGAAGTAAATCTCAATGAAAATCAAGCTAGTGGGAGGGACAAGGAAAAGATGGGTAAATCAATACCAATTGGGCACAGAGCACACTATCTGGATAAGTGCCATGCTTATAACCTTGACTCAAGTTTTGAAACAGTTAAGTATATAAACAGAACACATGTACCCCCTAATATTCTGAAATTATAGAAAAATGCTATTAGTTCTCGACTAATCACTTTCGTCATTCATAATGAATAGCTCAAAAAGCAGGACAATATCACTCCAGGACAAGAAATAAAGAAGAAACTTTGATACCCAAGCCATCTGTGTTTCAAATGTCATTGCCACCTCCCTGCTCTAACTTGGAAGAGGCTCATGCTAGTTCAGGATTGGAGTCATGGATACTCTCAATTATCTGAGCACAAATTCAGTGGTAATAATTGTTCATTAAGCTGAAGTGTGATTTTCTGATGCTACATGAAGAATGATGACAAAATAGCTAGTTATTTAAACTGATCAAAACCAAGCTCAGGGCCAGGCATGGTGCCTTACATTTGTAATCCTAGCAGTCTCAGAGACCACAGTGGGTAGATTGCTTGAGCACAGGAGTTTGAGATCAGCCTGAGCAAGAGCAAAACCCTGTCTCTACTAAACATAGAAAAACTAGCCAAGCATTGTGGCAGGCACCTGTAGTTCCAGCTACTTGGGAGGCTGAGGCAAGAGAATCACTTGAACCGTAGGGTTTGAGATTGCTGTGAGCTATGATGCCACATCACTCTACTAGGGACAAGAAAATGAGACTTTTATCTAAAAAAAATGATATTCAGTGTCATAGTGTCATTTTATCTTTAATTATTGAACGGTAAGTGCTGAGAGGTAATTTTTATATATATATATATATATATTTTTTTTTTTTTTGAGATGGAATCTCACTATATTGCCTTCGGTAGAGTGCCATGGTGTCACAGCTCCCAGCACTCTCAAACTCTTGGGATTAAGTGATTCTCTTGTCTCAGCCTCCCAAGTAGCTTGGAATACAGGTGCTCACCACAATTCCCAGACGGCTGCTTTTTTAGAGACAAGGTCTTGCTCTGGCTCAGTCTGGTCTTGAACTAGGGAGCTCAGGCAATCAACCCACCTCAGCCTCCCAGAGTGCTAGGATTACAGGTATGAGCCACCATACCTGGCCTTAATTATACGCTTTAACTATGGCATCTAACTTACTCTACTTTACAAGGCTTTGTTCTTAAATTGATTTCTTCCTTTTATCCCCAATCCCAGTCCTCCCCCAATATATTTGATAAATGTCCTTTAATAGGTCTGTATTCTTATGAAATATGTTGAGTTGTTTTGTGTGTATTTGTGATTTAAATTTCTATCAGTATTAACCTATGGACCCCCCTCTTTTAAGTCACACTGTATTTATAGTACATCTGGAGTTCTCTTCTCACCGCTGCCTAGGGTTTCCCAGCAGGCACCCACCACTACCTTACTGATCCCTTTCCTAATGAGACAAGTGGCCTCCGACTCTACCATGCCACTATCAGCGCTTTTAACAAGCACATGCCTGAGATAAGATACAGGAAATATAAGGGAAAATTGTCAATATGAAAATTTCAAGCCCCTTTGGGTTATTAGTTTCTACCCTCATCATTTTTCTTAGAAGCTGCTCAATGCTTTGAAGGCATTCTCAGAGCTGCAGTAACAAATCCTGCAGGAACATGAACAAAGCTTCCTGTACAGTGGTTCTCAGTAGGGGGTGATTTTGAGGTCCTCAGTTCAGGGGACAGAAGGCAGTATCTGGAAACAGTTTTGATTGTCACAACCAAGGAGAGAGTACTTGACAATTGGCGACTGGGCACACTGCTAAACACCCCACAAGGCAGGACAGCCAGTGCCACAAAGAATTCTTTAATTTAAAATGTCAATAGTGCCGAGGTTGAGACACCTTATTGCAGAAGAATTATTTTTAGCTGTGCAAATGCATTCCCTTTAAACATTCTTTGCATGTTGACCTGATTTCTTTTGCTTCTGCCTCCTTGCTATACTGGCATTTGTTCCTCTTTGGTTTTGCTTTATTTGCTGACTATTTTCCTTCTTTAACTGTGGTCATCTGCTTAGATAAGGTTCAGTTCTTGGCAACTCCCATCTGCATGTGGCATACCGGTCTTACTTAATGCATTAACTGACCTTCCACCTCAATTCTTCCTGCTCTATATAAAGCAACAATATTTCTTGCTGTGAACTAATGACTTGACATCCTGAGTCATACAGACATTTCCTCTGTGGAAAAAATACTAGTTACCAAATTAGCTTGATTTTTCAGTTCTGCTTTACAAATAGAACCCAGATTTTATTCCAGGTGGACCAGGTAAAATAGTAAATATCCAGGTCTCCTTTTTAGTTATTTGACACATGGAAGTGGTAATTGTTGGACAGATCTTCTAAAAAGCAGACCTGTAACCACCAGGCTCCTTTTTTGCTGTCTATCTCTTTTCTCTTATTTTGTCTTGGAATGCGGCCATTGTTATTGGTGTTCCATCCAACAGGCATCCAATATTGATGCTGGAAATTAGTGATAAGAGTGGTAGAGGAGAAAGAAAGAGAGATACCAACAGTGCAACTGCTAAATATTATCAGGAAGAAAACACTTCATGGTCTGGAAAACTTCCTGACCTTCCCATCTAGAGAAGGCAGAAAAATTCCAAGTTAATTCAATAAAATTGTCAGGAATCATTATTGATTTTGAAACACCACTCCAGAGGAAAAGTTTTATTATTTTTTTCCTTAGATGCCATCCCTAAATAGTTCGTATTTTTGTGGAACTTAAGGAACATGTGGACATTCTTTAAGGAAGTGAGAAAGCTCATGTTCAGAGGACACGGGTCAACAGACGTGCTCCATCTTTCTCTAAAGGCCTGTTGAGTGATTAATGGGTTAATGTTTGTTAGCTGACTCCATTCTATCTAGGAAGAAGGCACATTCATAGCTAAGGATGTATTATAACAGTGCTATATCTATATCTGTCCTTTTCACATTGAAAGGAGGTTGTGCCATTGTATGCCTATGGATTATAGTTAAGATCATGGAAGGCCAATGTGAAGGTGATAGTGATCTCTTCCTTAATTATGACATTCTTTTTGCAAAGCCAGCTGAATGATAGCATTATCAGTATCCCTCTCCTTCAGACATAACAAAGGTTCATATTCTGACTGGATGATTAAACTTTAAGGATCTGTCAGAAGTTAGAAGATGAAAGTGAAAATAATCACTACGACTGCTGAAGTGGAATCAACTACATGGATGTGGAAATACCTCAGAATAGAATATTGACTTATCATGTAAAGGTCATGCTAGATCAAGAAATAGAGGCGTATGCAGGACCAGGTAGAGGCTGGGATTCGTTACTCCTAGTCCTTGAATTTCTAGACTGCAATGTGAAGGCTGAACCTCTCATTTCTCTGTGTGGCTACAGTCCTGGGGCAGGTCCAATGCTTGGGGCTCACTCTAAAGAGATTGCTGTCTGAATGAATTGGTGCCGTGTCACTTGTACTTATCCAGAGGGGCTTTGAAAGGGCCTGACTAGGGTGCCCAGCTTTCGTTTTTTTCTTTCCTTTTCTCTCCGTCCCTTCCTCCCTCCCTCCCTTTTTTCTTCCCTTTCTCTCATTATCTTTTTCTTTTCTTCATCTATCTGTCATCTACCTATCACCTGCCTGCCTATCTATTTATCTATCTATCTATCTATCTATCTATCTATCTAATCTATCTATCTTACTTACAGTACTGACATAATCTTGCTGAAGGCATGAGAAAACTTAGCTAATTCCTGGGACAGAGCTTGAAAATAAGGATCTTCAGGACATATATTGGTGAACACAGGCATTTATAGCTATTGCTTGGACAAATGACTTTAAGTCTTTTAATTTCTTTAGACAAACTTATTCTTTGATATTTTCATAAGATTCCCTTGAACTTCAACCCGGTTGCCCTTCTCAGTATCTCCAGAGATATCAGAGGCTTAGTTTTCCCTGAGTTAATTTAGTTTGGAGTCCTGACTTTGGAATTGTTCCTTTTCTGTTTTGCATTGCGTGTATGGTCCCTTTATACCTGACCTCATCATTCTAGACATCATTTTTATCCTTTTATTTTCTAAAACACAAATAAATATGGTCTAATTAGCAGGCTTCCTACTGGGAAACTGAGGTATGAAGTAATTCAGTCATTTTCCCAGTCACACACAACGACTAAGTTAGAAGACTATAATGGGAGCCACGTTCTAGGGGATGTTGGTGTCTGGGACAAGGCGAATGATGACCATGCGAGGTGATGAGAAGTTGCCCTGGTGGGAGCGGGTTTGGGTGACTCTGCCTGGTACAGCAAAGACACTGGCAGGGAAGGTGACTTCACGTTTAAATGGAGATTTGAAAGACAAGCAGGCATTCAAACAAAGTTTGGGGCAGAGGTGGTAGGGCGCGTGGTGGCACCAAACATGGAAAGAGGAAATGGCCTAGAAATCCTCCTAGATAGTGCTGTGCTTTGGGGAATTGTTTGGGTTTCATTCTGTTTGTGGATATCTGGAGACTTGGAAGGCTTTTAAGCAGGGGTGAGGCCTGACTGGACTGGTGAGTCGTGCTGTTTGAACGAGACCTCTCCTCTGCTCCCTGGCCGTGTCCTTCCTCCTTTCTGGGGCCTCTTACTGATGTGGGTGTTTTGCACAGCTCTGTGCTCTCAGGGACTGGCCAGCTCAGGGGACTCACTGTGACATAAGCATTGTATTTAGCATGCCTTCATTTTCTCCTCAATTTAAGGAAACCACTTTTTTCCCCCTCAAATCTCTGAATGTCTGGCTTTTCTAAGCCACAGAGGACAGCACTAAAGTTCTAAACCACATTCCTTCCAACTTCATCTCCCAGTCTTTCTCTGGAAACAGAATCACAGCTCCTAGAAAAGAGCGATCACTTCGTCCAATCCACAGACAACTTATTACTTGTGACATTGAACTCAGTCAAGCCTCTGGGACCTATCCATTGAAAATATCTATTCTTCCTTGAAGAGCTTAGGTACCCAAACCAGCACTTCCCATCTTTGTAGGGGTCTTGGAAATGAGGTTACCTGTTTCACGTGACAGCAGTTAAAGGCATATAGTGTTCTCAAGAGAGATTCTCATGAGTTCTGAGAAATAATGCTCTTTTAAATATGGGGAAAGTGCTCTCATAATTTATTTAAGATGTCATAAAGTTTCTGCCAACTCTGCCCTTTCAAACCTCAACCTCAAATTCGAAACTAGAGTACTGAGCAGCAATTATCCTAAAATCCTCCGAATCATTTGGTCGTAAATAACCTTCCCCCAGACAGTCTAATAACAAAAGAGTTTTCCTTCAAAGGAAATGTTCTAAACTTTCATTTATAATATCTTTTCCCAAGGCAGTTGAAAGTGCCTGTACTATATACAAGGCTTATAAAATGGAAATAAACTTATCTTCGTAAAACTTGAAACTCATAGTGAATTTCTGAAGTCATAGTTCTCCTCCAGGACTGACCTGAGGTAAAATGACACCATAGGAAATATTCACACATACCCTGTTGGCACAATTTCTCTCTCTGCTTTCAGATTGTATACCTTACTGTGACTGTGCTGTCAGGTATTACGTCTCCCAAGGTAGTTTCCATTTTACAACTGATTGCTCTTGATACATCACTGGGTCCCTGCTCACGTTGAGACTCGGATGAATCCAAGTGCTGGTGTTGGGAAACCCTGCTCCTCTTTAATGAATACCAATATGGATTCCTTAATTAGTGGAGGGAGTGAGAAATCTCTAGGGAAAACAAGTCCCGAATTGTGTTTACAAATTTCCCTTAGACTTATATAGACACTCTCAAGGACTGTGTTGGCCAGGGAGGCTGATATCAGTGAGCATAAGATTATATATGTTTATCATGATTTGATTCCTATTTATCTTTCCCACTGGACTGTTAAGCTCCATGAGACCATGTCTGTTTTTTCACATTGCATGTCTAAACATAGCACAGGGCAGATAAATGTAAATAATTGTGAGGACACACACACTCACACAGAGGCTGATCTAGGGGGAAAAAAGTGGGTTTCTGAGATAGACCTGAGACAAAATATTGATAACTTAGTTATGATCTGTACAGTTTTGGGTGCTTACAGGCTTCAATATTCTCTTTTCTTATGTGAAAATGAAGTTAATAGTACCTACCCACAGAGTTTTAAGAAGAATAAATAGTATAAACACATTACCTGACATAGGGCTATTTTGTAGCAGGAATTCATGAACGTTGGCTACCTTTATTTATCTTATGGTCCTACCTGGGGAAAGGCCTCAGATGAGATTCAGAGATGCCTGGCAAACACTGGTGGGTTAGTTGTTCAGATGCCTCTTTTTCCTGGGCATCCTGTGTGGAGGAAGAATCTGGGTATGAGAAAGATGACTATGGAATAGCCCCCGGTTTTCCTATGGGAGAGATGTGTTCCAGTGATGGCTGGTCCTTCTGATCTGTCTGAGTCTGTACTTGATCTTTGCCTTCTTATTTGACTTGTGCCCAAGTACTATGCTGATAGGTGGGTGCAGGGACAAAGCATTTTAAATAAAAATGATGTGATAAATGATTTCATTAAAAGGCCTGTATAGGAAATAGTAATAGCCTTGTTGAGGTATTTCTCTAATAGAATGGGAAAGGAGAGAGAGAGGGAGATTCTCTGCTATAATATAGGAGAACAAAGTTCAAGTTGAAAATGATAGTGCCCATCTGACCTGACTATACCTGGCACCCAGCAGAGGCCTGGCAGGAAGAAACATGTCAGAGTTTGTGTCCAGGAGCAAACTTTTGCAGGAACATGTCTTCAAGAAACACTTTAGTCCCTTTTCAGGTGGATGGATCCCAACCTGAGCAGAAAAAGGGCCAAGAGATAGAGTAACTTAAATGATTACCATTAATACAGCTTCTTTGGGGCTGGTGAGTCTGGGAATCTACAGCTGGCTGATATTTCTACTGCCTATTTACTGAGGTGTACAGGAAAGAGAGCTGGATGTGCAACCAGCAACCTCCCCAGGAGAAAACTCAGTTTTTTCTTTTTTGCTGAGATTTACCTTAGGCCTCAGTTTTCTCATCGGTAATATGGAAAGTGGTGAAGATTAAGTATGATAGCATGTTTATAAAATATTGTCACTCTTTCAGAGTGAGTACTATTAAATATTAGGACTTACAATCATAAAACACACTTAGCGGGTGGTGCCTGTGGCTCAGTGGGTAGTGCGCCGGCCCTATATACCGAGGGTGGTGGGTTCAAACCCGGCCCCAGGCAAACTGCAACGCAAAAATAGCTGGGCATTGTGGCGGGCGCCTATAGGCCCAGCTACTCGGGAGGCTGAGGCAAGTGAATCACCTAAGCCCAGGAATTGGAGGTTGCTGTGAACTGTTATGCCATGGAACTCTACCGAGGGCGATAGTGTGAGACTCTGTCTCTAAAAAAAAAAAAAAAAACACACACACACAACAAAAACAAAAACTCACTTAGCCCAGTGTGCACCAGTATTTGATTTACCCAAGCCTATGATGTTTGACCAGCTTCTGTGCTGACTGGCTGATGTTTGAGCCCAATTATCGGTGTCCATGGTGTACTGATGATTAAACATTAAACTACTCTTAAGTGATCGTATGTTGTCAAACTATTTTAAGGCTAGAAAAAAAAGAACAAAGTAGCCCCTTTATTCTTTAACTTCTACCGACTCAAATTCCACTCCTGCCCCCCTTTTTTTGTTATTGTGTGGGATTCATTGAAGGTACAAAGAATTAGGTTACACTGAGTAATTGTGTCCCACCCCCAAGAGGTATGCCCTACAACCGTGACCCCCCCAATCCCTCATTCCTCTTCCCCACCCCTGGTATTAGCTCATCTATTGCCTTAATATTAGAATGAGGTACATTGGATTCTTGCTCCTCTGTTCTTGTGATGGTTTACTAGGAGGAATGTGTTGTACCTCAATCCAGGTTAATACAAAAGATGTAAAGTCTCCATCTTTTAAAACAGTGGAATAGTATTCCATGGTATCCATAGACCACAGCTTGTTAATCCATTCCTGGGTTGGTGGGCATTTAAGTAGGTTCCACATTTTGGCAATTGTAAATTGAGCTGTGATAAACAGTCTAATGCAAATGTCCTTATGATAAAAGGATTTATTTTTTCTTCTGGGTAGATGCTTAGTAACGGGATTGCAGGATCAAATGGGAGGTCTAATTTGAGTTCTTGGAGGATTCTCCATACTTCTTCCAAAAAGGTTGTGTTAGTTCACAGTCCCACCAGTGGTATAAAAGTGTTCCTTTCTCGCCACATCACACCAGTGTCTGCAGCTTTGAGATATTGTGACGTGGGCTCTTCTCACCTTTTTTAACACACCCTCCAATAAAAATAATCCAATAAAACAAACAAAACATACAGTCCACGACTTAGAAGCCCAAAAGCCCATCAACCCAAGAATGGATTAATAAATTGTGGTACATGTATACCATGGAATACTATGCAGCCTTAAAGAAAGATGGAGACTTTACCTCTTTTGTGTCTACATGGATGGAGCTGGAACATATTCTTCTTAGCAAAGTATCTCAAGAATGGAAAAAAAAGTATCCAATGTACTCAGCCCTAACATGAAGCTAATTTATAGCTTTCATATGAAGGCTAAAACCCAATTATAGCACAGGAATACAGGGATAGGGGAAAGGGAGGGGAGGGGTGGGGGGAGGATGGGTAGAGGGAGGGCAATTAGTGGGAACACACCTACGGTGCATTTTAGCAGGGTACTGGCGAAACTTATTAAAGGTAGAGTATTAATGTCTTTATATAGTGATCAAGGAAATGCCATGAAGGATATCTGTAACAGTATGATCAAAATATTTCTGAATGTATATGAATCGT
>CAUYON010046715.1:0-29598 GCA_963573935.1 Arctocebus calabarensis
GCTTGGTGCCTGTGGCTCAACGGGCTAAGGTGCCAGACACATACACCTGAGCTGGTGGGTTCGAATCCAGCCTGGGCCCATCAAACAACAATGTCGGCTGCAACCAAAAAAAAAAAAAAAAAAAAAAAAAAATTGGCCGGGGGTTGTGGCAGGCGCCTGTAGTCCCAGCTACTTGGGAGGCGGAGGCAAGAGACTCGCTTGAGTCCAGGAATTGGAGGTTGCTGTGAGCTGTGATGCCACAGCACTCTATCCAGGGTGACAGCTTGAGGCTCTGTCTCAAAAAAAAAAAGAAATTTGTATCAAGACATATCATCATCTCGTTTGAAACTAAAAACAAAGAAAAAAATCTTAAAATCATCAAATAACAGTGGACTTCTCATAGGAAACGAGACATTCTGGATAAATGTAATAGACTTTCTTTTATTCTTCAGTTTTCTAAATTATGTTTGACAGAGCAAAAAGTTTAACATTGTTTGATGTGGATCTCAAGGTAGGTAGAGGAAGTACTTTAGATAATTATAAATGTGGCATTGGATAAACAGACATAAAAGAAGGTAACTGATAAAATAAAGCTGTAAAATATTGATACCCATAGATATTTGTGGTGATGAAACAGCTCTGTGTATATATATATATATATATATATTTTTTTTTTTTTTTGAGACAGAGTCTCAAGCTGTGGCCCTGGGTAGAGTGCCGTGACATCACAGCTCACAGCAACTTCCAACTCCTGGGCTCAAGTGAGTCTCCTGCCTTCGCCTTCCAAGTAGCTGGGACTACAGGTGCCCACCACAACGCCCAGCTATTTTTTGGTTGCAGCTGTCATTGTTGTTTGGCAGGCCTGGGTTGGATTCGAACCTGCCAGCTCAGGTGTATGTGGCTGGCACTTTAGCCGCTTGAGCCACAGGCACCGAGCCAACAGCTCTGTATCTTGATTGTGGTAGTGAGTATGGGAATTTACATGTGTGATAAAATAGCATAGAATTTACATGCATACATTGCACTGAAGTCAATCTCCTGTTTTTGATATTTTCCCATAGTTTTATGCATGGTGGAATCATTAGAGGAAACTGGGAAGTGGGTGCATGAGACCCCTCTGTACTGTCTTTACAACTTTCTGTAAACCTGTAATTATTTAAGTTTGAAATTAATCTAAAATAACCAGATAAAAAAGTAAACAAGGTTTAAAATATTACAAATGTGGTTCACATTACATCCTAGAAAAAGAGAGAGAGCTATTCAATTATATTAATGGTTCAAACTTTTTGTTTGAAAAATTTCAAAATAATACAATGAGGAAGAAATAAAAAAATTTCAAGATAATATACAGAAGAAACAAAATTAAGCTGGAACAAATTAACAAAGGGTAAGCCCTTACCAGCAGGTCATATCTGCCACCAGCGGCAAGGATTTCAGGTACAGCTCTCTGCCTTCGTCTAATGAATGCCACAAACTGGAAGATGATTCCGCTGTGTTGCTGCACCTTGTAAACCAAGCCCAAATTGATCAAGACCTGTCAAGTGAAATGTCACACAAATGTGTCAAGGGCTTGGAATTTAGAGTGTGGAATATAATAATAACACTGAAATGTTTCCTATCAACAGCATCAGAACACTCTAGCATAAACAAAACATTTAGTAAAATCTGGCACAAAGTCTGTTTAACTGTAGCCTGCCAAACTAGAGAAACTCCGTTCTCTTCAAGAATAACCATCTCTGAGGCTAACAAAACAAGAATTACTACATGATAGGAAGAATGATGCCTGCAAAGAAATCCTGACTTAAGCCAGAACTATGAGTAGATATCAAATACTCTAAAACAAAGAAAGCAGTTTTTCTGGAAAAATAAAGCACTGACTAGCATTAATGAAATGAAAGCCATTTCCCCCTTGTGCTATGATTTGTGTTATAAATCTGTACCGCCAAGATCAAACAGCTGCCAAACCTGTAATTTGATGCCAAGTTTCTTCAACAGTCCAACAACCTCCTCTAGATCTTTTAAGCCATACTTCACCAACTGGGCGACACCTGTTTTCTGTTTTATTAATGAATTTATTGTTGGCATTAGATCTTGCAAATCTCCCTTCTGCTCAATAAACTTGTAGAGTCGACACAGCTGGAAAGCAAAGAGGCACAGTGAGCGGGCAATCCACGGCAGGGGGAGACTCCCTCAGCACCGAGGTTCATATACACTGGGGATACGGAGCACATGCAGCCCTGGGGGTGGGGAAGGGCTGTTGTGATCAAAAACTGCATAGCCTCTGCTACAATCCTGACTAAGATGCTCTTTTTCCAACAACTCTAAAGCACTCTACCGCAGTGCTGTAGTCACCTATTCTTGGCTCGCTTTTATTCACATTCACTCATGGTTAACGTGACCACCGCAAAGCAGACCTGGCACTAGCAGAGCCTCTGTTATATGTTTTCAGGACAGTATTCTTCCTCTTTATCTTCCTCATTCTCATCAATTCCCATGACTACAGGCACATAAATGGGAGAGCAGGAGGGCAAAATCCGATTTGTTCTAATACAGAATTATCCAGAGATTCACTCCCCTCCCTTTGGCTTGAATAATTCCTATTTGTAGCCTGGAGCTGCTGTCTCCTGCAGGTAGCCTCCTGATTCCTTTTTTTTGAGACATAGTCTCACTTTGTCACCCTTGATAGAGTGCCATGGCATCATAGTTCACAGCAACCTCAAACTCTTGGGCTCAAGTGATACTCTTGCCTCAGTTTATTTTCCTGTTTAGTGGAGACGGGGTCTCCCTCTTGCTTAGGTTTGTCTAGTTTTCGTTTTTCTTTTTGTTGTTGTTTGCTTTATAAGACATGGTCTCCAGCCCGCTGATTCTCCTTTCCTCTGCTTCTCACTTGGATCCAGACTCTGGCTCTCACCAGCTGTAGCATCGTCTACCCCAGAAAAGGACAGTGGCTACACATGTGGCACCTGCGGGCCAGGCACAGGCCTTGGCATTCAGCAGGAGTAAATGACCATGATCACAAAGGCAGAAAGAATACTCCCAGGAGTTAAATTAGAAATTATTAAGAAACAAAAGTATAGCTATTTTAAGACAGTGGGCAAGTAGAACCTGGTTGGTCTATAAACTGGCACACAAAAAGTAAGGGGTAAATGAGGACTCAGCTTGACATAGCTTAATGTGACAGTTAAACATAAACCATTTACATTTTTAAGAAACCTAAAGTTAAAATCTCCTATAATCTGTTTACTAAAGATCAAAATTTTAAATTTAAAATCATGCCTTGAATTTAAAATACTTTTCTTCTCAGGGGGATAAAAATACTTTTCTTGATACCTTTTTAACAATAAATCACCCCATTAATAACCCCGCAGGAGCACTGGAGCCAATACCTTGAGATTTTTGTCCATACCCTGTGGTCAGCTAACTCCTTATGACTTTGGACAAATCACAGCATCTCTTTGGGCTTCAAGTGTTTCCTCTATAAAATGAGAAACCTGAGCCAGATGTTTGAAATTCATTTACAATGTTTCTACTACTCTCCTTTCCAATATCCTCAGAGTTCCATTTTAAAATAACAGAAGTACCAAAGGTCTTTACTACATACTACTGTCCACTTTTAAACTAATCAAACACACAACTTCTAAGTAATGCTTAGCATCACCAAATAAACCGTGGGTAGAAATTAAGCAGAAAGAAGAGAAGAGGATATTTTAGTGCTCAATACAGCTATCACGTGCGAGTGTGTGACATCACTAAGACTCTGAAATGTGACATTAGTTCAAAGGACGTTTTGGGTTTGACTACTTTGTGTATGAAAGCACTGAACAGTTTCTGGTGCTGATTCTTTGTGTTAAACTTGGGACTATTTCTGCACGTAGGTGGGTGCTGTGTCCATGCTCAGGGTAAATACTGTTCTTCACCTTTGAATATTATGCTATTGGGTCACTTTACATCTCATTAATATCTCCTCTAATGTCAAATATTTAAGATTAAATATATTCTATTTTCAAAACTCCTAGTGCTATATATCCGGTTTACTGTCCCTATCTGCAAATGGGTGATTTCTTTTTCTTTCTTTTTTTTTTTTTTTTGTAGAGATGGAGTCTCGTTTTATTGCCCTCGGTAGAGGGCCGTGGCGTCACTCAGCTCACAGCAACCTCCCAATCCTGTGCTTAGGCAATTCTCTTGCCTCAGCCTCCCAAGTAGCTGGGACTATAGGCGCCCGCCACGCCTGGCTATTTTTCTGTTTTTGCAGTTCGGTTGAGACTGGGTTTGAACCTGCCACCTTCGGAATATGGGGCTGGCGCCCTACTCGATGAGCCACAGGTGCCGCCCTCACCATTTTGCGTCTGAATTTTTTTTTTTTAATAGAGACAGAGTTTCACTTTATTGCCCTCGGTAGAGTGGTAGAGTGCCGTGGCGTCATAGCTCACAGCAACCTCCAACTCCTGGGCTTAGGCAAGTCTCTTGCCTCAGCCTCCCAAGTAGCTGGGACTACAGGCGCCCGCCACAACGCCCGCCTGTTTTTCTGTTTTGTAGTTCGGCCGAGGCTGGGTTTGAATCTGCCACCTTCGGTATATGGAGCCTGCGCCCTACTCAATGAGACATAGGTGCCACCTGGGTGATTTCTTTTTCTTTTTTTTTTTGAGACAGCGCCTCAAACTGTCACCCTGGATAGAGTCTGTGACATCACAGATCACAGCAACCTCTAATTCCTGGGCTCCAGTGAGTCTCTTGCCTCTGCCTCCCAAGTAGCTGGGACTAAAGGCACCCGCCACAATGCCTGGCCATTTTTGGGTTGCAGCCGTCATTGTTGTTTGGCGGGCCCGGGCTGGATTTGAACCCGCCAGCTCAGGTGTACGTGGCTGGCACCTTAGCCCGTTGAGCCACAGGCGCTGAGCCCCAGGTGATTTCTTTAAACTGTGGTTTCCATGTACCCTGTGAAAGTTGATTTAAAGAGCTGAGGGCAGATATGTACTGCACATTTTCCTTTGTGTCTTTTTTCCCTTAAGGTTAATAAGAATTAAGAAATTGAACACAGTCTGTGGACTCCCTAACCTTCTCCTCTTTATATCCCTGGCTCTGTGCCCGCCATGCTGTAGGTGTCCAAAAGATTGAATGACTGCCTGGCCGGGGTACAGTCATATTTTAATCTAGCCCATATGTGAATTCTGCTGATCTCTACAGGATCATGTAATGAGTGTCAGACCAGGGGATAGAGGGTTTTGGCACAGTTAATAAACAAAAAATCTTTTATAAAAATATTCAGGAAAATGTACAACATCCCTATTGTCTTCTGTTGTTCAGCTACTCAATTAAGTGTGGGTTTCTGGGCCAAAGATCTGGGGTCCATCTGATGCCCACAGACAGATTACAACCACCCTATTTATCCCATGAGATTTTCCTTATTGCCAACAGGATCGAATGTAAGATTTTAGCAGTAAGAAATTTACCAGCAAAGCAAAAGCTTTAATTCAACTCTGAGGAGTGAGACCCGGAGGTAGGTAGGGTTGGGGGAGGATACCCAGACGAGTCTGCAGAGCTCTGTGCCTCCTTCTAGTCCCACTGAATCTGAAGGGGACAACTAGTACTAGAGCTGCTCAGCAGGGCGCTCTACCAAGTACAGCTCTGTAAAGGGTGTAAAGGAAAAGTATCTGCTGACGAGAAAGAACAGGATGATTACAGCACATCAGGAAGAAGCACGGAGAGGCATTCTTTGATCGCAGCATTAGCTTCTCTCTTCTCCTAATCCCAGACGTTGCCACGGTACCTGCCACTCAAGGGAAAAGCTGCGTCTGCCAGGCAGCAGGGAGTGCTGCTCCCTCACTGCAAGGAGGATTTGCTAACATTTTCTGGCATCACAAAATTACAGAGAAAGCTGAAATAATACCATTAGAAGGTACTTACACTATTAGAAGACAAAGACAGATTACAAAATTTAGCTTCCACTTCTCTCCTCGTCAGCTTCTCCGTCTAAGGTGGAAGAAAAATGCAGTGCGAATCACCAAACCTGGCCCCGAACAAGGCACAATTTCCAGGCTAATTCTGATAATAATAGGCTCCATTTTGGACAAATTGCTCCTAATTGTAAAGGACGGATTTAATTCTGTGATTAAAAAACTTTTTCCCCTAATTCACACAAAGTTGTACGCAACATTTTAAAGTCTGAAAAACTCTGAGATAAAAGAATTAAAAAGGGTAAAGCTGTGCTTGCTGAAAGGTGAGGCGACCTGGATGTGAACAGGCTTCACTAGGGTATTGGTTTGGGTGGTAGGGAGTCATCTTGATCCGTGTCCCTGAGCACCTCATCCCATGCCGGCAGACGGGCTGTGGCCATAAATGTGAACCTGTGTGAGACGCCCTTCTGCACAATCCCTGTGGGTTTCTGTCTGGGTCTGCTTGACATCATATTGTATCTGTCACTGCCAAACAGCAGTGACACTTTGTAGAGAGGAGAGACCCACTAGGAAACAAACAGTAAAGTCTGGGCCCTGAATGCGGAGGTGAAAGAAAAGCCAGTTAATCCTTTTGGTGTATAAAAAAGCAGTGAGTCATTACGAACTTCTCCTATTCACTCCAACTTAATCATAGATTGTCCAACACTCTTAGTTACCAAATCCAGTTACTGGATGCCTTTAATTTATTATGAGCATAAAACTTAATATGGAAAGATATTAGAAAAGGTAAGTATTCGCTTTCATCCCAGCCTGTAATATAACACTAATTTGTTTTTTCAATGTTTCCCCTCCAGGCTATGTTAGACACATAGTAAAAAGTAACAAATACTATGATGTGGCTAAATTAGGGATGAGTAATTGGAGATAACAAGAAAAGGAGGTGATAAACGAGGCTCCCCCTAGAGGCCAAAGTCACTTTCCCTCAATTTAGCCAATGCAAATAAACATGACTTCACTGAGAAGCAAGGGCAGGCTGGAAGAATCAAGGGCAGGGCACACATCTTTTATTCTTTTCACTAAGATTCCCTCCCTCAGTCTCTGTGAAGTAATAACAACACTGGTGTGAGGATGAAGTATGTTAAGTTAGGAAAGGGCCTAGAACAAGGCCCAGCATACAGGGTGGTGCTTGAAATGTAAAGGTTAACTACTATGGCCAGGGATGGGGGGCTCACACTTGTAATCCTAGCACTCTGGGAGGCCAAGGAGGGTGGATTGCTTCAGATCAGGAGTCTGAGACCAGCCTGAGCAAGAGCAAGACCCCATCTCTACTAAAAATAGAAAAGTTCGCAGGGCATTGTGGCGGGCCCCTATACTCTCAGCTACTTGGGAGGCTGAGGTAGAGGGACTGCTTGAGTCCAGCAGTTTGAGGCTGCTGTGAGCCAGGCTGGCACCATAGCACTCTAGCCTGTGGTAACAGAGTAAGACTCTGTCTCTAGGCTTGGTGCCCGTAGCTCAGTGGTTAGGGTGCCGGCCACATACACTGGGGCTGGCGGGTTTGAACCTGGCCCGGGCCTGCTAAACCACAATGACATCTACAATAAGAAGAACAAAACAATAACCAGGCATCATGGTGGGCACCTATAGTCCCAGCTACTTGGGAGGCTGAGGCAAAAGAATGGCTTGAGTACAGGAGTTTGAGGTTGCTATGAGCTGTGATGCCACATCATTCTACCAAGGGCAACAAAGTGAGAGTCTGTCTCAAAAAACAAAAAGAAAATTAGAAATTACCGGCTTGGCACTTGTAGCTCAGCGGCCAGGGCACCAGCCACATAAGCAGGAGCTGGTGGGTTCGAATCCAGCCTGGGCCTACCAAACAACAATGACAACTACAATCAAAAATAGCTAGATGCCGTGGTGGGTGTCTGTAGTCCTAACTACTTGGAAGGCTGAGGCAAGAGAATCGCTTAAGCCCAAGAATTTGAGGTTGCTGTGAGCTGTGATGCCACAGCACTCTACCCAGGGTGACAGCTTGAGACTCTGTCTCAAAAAAAAAAAAAAAAAATTATAAATTACCCTTTAAAAACACCCAAGAGGTTATTAGTAGCATATGGCTTAGTGTAGCATAAGAGCTCAACCAATATTTGTTAAATGTGATATAAATAAAGCCAATCAAGGAGATAAAACTCCCAATTCAGTTTTATGGCTACATCAGTAAAACAATAATCCTAAACTCTTATTATTTTTCCAAATCAACTCAGAGTAATTAAATGCTTACCACAGCATCATACAAAATAACATATACTTGACTGAGTTTATCTTCTGGGATCCCACAGTGTAAAAGAATTGCTTTCAATAACATGGTATGGTTCAAGTAAATACTGTAATTTCTTTCCTAAGATACAAACAAAAAGTATTATTTTCATTATAAAAGTCATCATAGATACATGACCAAAACTGGAATCTTACCATCACTTTATCCTAACACAATGGAAGAAAAGGGATTGAATTTTAGCATATGGGCTCCTAGTTTTCTTTTTTTTTTTTAATATACATTCTTTTTATATTGTTGTCATCAGAGAGTACAATCTAATTTAACACTATATTACATGCATTAAAAATATGCTAACTGGCCTTCCATCAAGTTTAAAAGCCTTCGTGAGATCACACAGCTTTCGAGGAGGAAGGATCTGGTTCAACAGTAACTGACATATAAACATGAGCTAGTGTAGTGTTACTTTTGCTCACACGTGTCAATTAACAAGCATTCACAGAGTGGTAGGCTGTGTGACTCATCTGCACTGGGGTATTTAGAAAAGTGGACCCGTGGCTTTTGCCCTGAAAGAACACAGTCTCTTCTTGGAGCTAACACAACTCAAGGTAGTTTGTGGATGTCTTATGTCAAAGCTGTGAGAGTTGAGAAGAAAAGGTGGCCAAACAATCAATGATGGAGCAGACCGGCTTCCTGGGGAGAAAGGGTCCAAACCATGGCTTGTCAAAGACATGACTCTCGACAAGGGACCACTTGACTGATGGTGGCATTAAGGACAGGGCACGTGTGTGGGATGGAAGGTCTGAGGAGAGCTGGCAACAGTCCCCAGTGGGGGCCACGTGCACAGTAAGAAGGGAAGCTGGGGCATTAAGAGATCAGATGTTGGAGGGAGCCACTGACAGACAGGCTAAAAGCGTCCTGGGAATTTTAGTCTGATTTCTGCGTTTTGATTACTGCATTTTGAAGAATGGTCAGAGAAACAACCGCAATCCTCTAAAACAAAGCCAGTTCCTGTCAAGGTAGAAGAGCCTGAGATCAACCTTGAAAGCAACATTGTCCAACTCTTTTCAGTTATGTGAGTAAAGATACTTTACTGCCAGCCAGACGGAGAAGCAGGTCTGTGCCTGTGGCTTTCCCCACACGTGGTGAAGGGCTCTAGCGGGGGTTATCTCACAATGTTAAAACGCGGACAAGAAACCTGGAGTGCTGGGAACTCCTGGATGATTTCGTAGATAGTGTAGATGATTTCAGCCGTGGGCAGAGAGCTGTTGGTGGTAGAAGTGACAATATCAAATGCACATTCCAGAAGTTCTTTGGGATGAAATCGATCTAACTTGCGAGGTCTGAATACACGTTCTATGCAGTATCTGGAGAGAGAAACCCCGACATCTAAGGTCATTGCTTACTGGAAATAAAATATGTATGAGGAATTATTGAACAAGATTAAAGAAACAAATATAAAAAGAAATAATCAGTGGTATGATCAAGAAGGCACGGATCTTCCCTGGAAGAGTCTCGCCTTGTGATGTAGATTCCAATTCCCAGTTTTGCCACTATTGAACTATGGGGCTCAAATGTTTTTTAATGCCTGAAATAGAGACAAAACTACATACAAAAGCAATTTTACCTTATGGGGTTGGTTTCTATGTGGTGATATCCACACCTTAGGACTATGACTATTAATTGTTCACTGTAGCCAGAATAAAAGTACATAAAGAACTTTAACTGCATTTAAAGCAGGGTACTTTAAAATAAGGTGCCTCATTGACAACATACTGCTCCAATTTATGTGGAGCTCAGTGCTGGACCCCTGTGGTATTTGAACGTACAGAAAACCTTTTTCCAGTGCTAAGTGCCTGGAGGCCCTGCTGGGTCCACTCCACTTCTCCACAAGCAGTTTTTGTTCAGTTACCCATGTAGGCAGTTTTCACACAGAGACCACTGGCCATTTGTCCCTCCAATTAAATTTTAAAAGGGGCCATCTGTGATCAACAACAGCCACGTGTTTTTATCAAGCAACCAATTGTGAAATTAATCAGTTATGTTGCTTAGAGACAGAAGGCAGGAACATGATGGTACCTGCCTGCTACATTCCTCCTAGCAGCCCTGGTTGCCTTACAGAAAGGGCAGTGTGGCTGGGTTTTTGACCATATGCTAAGCTCAATACTCTGAATCCAAAATTTTTTCCTGTGTAAAGATTCCAGAAGATATACCATTCTTCCTCGGTTTCTTTCTCATGTCTATCAAATAATACTCTATTCATTTCTTACCGTTTCAAATTCATTATATTATTTCTTGCCACGTATCTTGCAAAAGGGACCTGAAAAAGTTTTAAAGGTCGATGTCAAGATGTGCCCACCTACCATACTCCTTTTGTTTTTTAAGGGCAGTGTTATTAAAATATAATTCACGTACCATAAAGTTCTCCCTTTCAAAGTGTACAATTCAGTGGTTTTTAATATATTCACAAAGTTATGGACTGTTTGCCATACATGTGCCTGGAAACATTCCTGAGTGCTTCAGTCAGCAGTAGGCTCCCACACTAGACATATACTACCACCCCATTCATTGTGACATTTCTCAGTTTCAGTTTGAGAAAAATCCACTTTTAGTTAAATATACTCTGTCATATTTTCATTATGTCAAATTAAAGCTAGTGCAAGTTTTTTAAATATTATTTATGATAATGCAATCAAAATGGATATTATTATCTCTCATGGTGAATTTTCTGATTTTCCTTGAAATCTCTTAGAAAAAATTCTTAATACTACCCTCAAATAATAACCAAAACTAATAACACCATTGACAGATTGCCCCAAGAGATAAGACATGGTATCACAGGTCAAATTCTCAAATAGCAATCATTTTTCAATTTTAAACAGCAGCTCACAGAAAGAACACTGCTGTTTAAAAATCTTATTTCAGTCTACTAATATTTACAGAATAAGAAGCCAGTTTTAAGGATAGCTATGTAAATGTTTGCACTTCTACTTTTAACTCCCCAAATGTCTGATTTGCTATTTATTCATCTGTACCTCAAAATAATCCTAAATCATTTTGCTTACTATTAAAACACACACACACACACACACACACAAAACCCAGGAATGTGGAAGGATTTTCACTTAGACCACAAACATAAAACCTATTCTTTGCAATAAGCCATGTGATATAGATATTTAAAAAAAGGTCTTGATTTGACTCTCTCCTCCAGATAAATAAGGTCAAAATGAGTGCATTCTTTGACACCTTACTCTTTGATGATACAAACCAGCTGGTGTGCATGGTTATTCACACACATGTGAGAGCATGTTTATACGGGCTCATATACCAAGTGCATGTGAATACATGCAGTGTACCTTAGTACACATACAGTTTTTCTTTTAAAAAAACCTTCCTCTCTTTCTCTGTAACAAAAATAGAATTATTTTCTGGGCATGGTGGCTCACGCTTGTAATCCTAGCACTCTGGGAGGCCAAGGTGGGTGCACTGCCTGAGCTCACGAGTTCAAGACCAGCCTGAGCCAGAGTGAGACCTTGTCTTTACAAACAGTTGGGCATTGTGGTGGTGTCTGTAGTCCCAGCCACTCAGGAGTCTCAGGCAAGAAAATTGCTTAAGCCCAAGAGTTTGAGGTTGCTGTGAGCTATGACACCATGGTACTTTACCAAGGGTGACAAAATGAGAGTCTGTCTCAAAGGAAAAAAAAAAAAGGATTATTAAAGTTCCTTTGAAAATTTCTTTTTTTTAAAAGCTAAGACTATACTATGGATATTCCCGCAGATCAAATATAGATATGGACATACCTAAATATGTTTAGTAACCCTCAGTATCCAAAGGGTTTGATTCCAGGATCCCCCCAAGGATACCAAAATCAGCAGATGCTCAAGTCTCTGATATAAAATGACATAATAGTGTTGGCATAAAACCTGTGTACATCCTTCTCTATACTTTAGATCATGTCTAGATTATTTATAATACCAAATACAATGCCTATACATCATTTCATTTGTGTAGAGTCAACATAGTCCTTGTTACACAGCAATTCAAGTTTCATTTTTTTGGAACTTCATGGAATATTTTTCCCTAAATATTTTCCATTCACAGTTGGCTGGATCCTTGGATGTGAAGATCCAGGATATGGAGGGCCAACTGTATATATTTTTAATCTTTCTCATACATATATGTAAATATATATATTTGATTTACAAAAAATTTAGATCTAGATTTTCTTTCTTTCTTTCTTTCTTTCTTTCTTTTTTTTTTTCAGAGAACTTTTATAGGGAAGAACAAAGAGAAAGTTTAGAACACTTCTAAGGAGTTGGAAGGTGGGTCCCTCTCAAGAAGAAAAGGTGAGAGAGACCTAGATTTTCTTTTTAATAGCTCCTTAATATTCCATAATATTGATGACAAATTATTCAACTATTTTCTTATTGATAAATGTGCAGTTTTCAGTTTTGACCACCACCATAGTATGGCAACTAATGTCTTTTTAACATTCACATGCTAAAGTGTTTTGATTTCTTTGAATAAATTCCTTCAAATGGGATTACTAGTTCAAAGGATACAGCATGAGCATCAAACAAAATAATGTTTTAATATAAACTTTCAGATTACTTTTCTAAAGGTTTAGCAATTCACATTTCCATCAGCAACATATGAAAGAATTTATTTTTTTACACCCTTATCGTCTCTGGAGGATATGGATTTAAATATTTTTTGCAAGCCTGATGGATAAAGTTGAGATAGCTTTGCACTTCCTTATCAGTGAGGGTGAACATCTTGTCAGGAGGCTATCAGCCATGTGCATTTTCTCTTCTGAGCACTGCCTGGTTATATCCTCTGCTCATGCCTCCGCCTGTAAGTGCTTTCTGTATTTGAGGGGTATTAAACTTGTTTGCTATATGCAGCTCATGTTTTCCTCTGGTCTGTGGTCCAGCACCACAGATGGGCTTGTTAGCAGCCAACAGCATGTGTGTGCACGATTAGTAAGACTGCTGCTGGCAACAGGAGCCCTGGGGGGCAGAAGAAAGCAGGCATAGGCGAAATACAGCACGCCAATTAGCAGAGTCACTGCTGATACAAGAACTTAATTGTTCTTGATGTTAACACTTGAGGATGTTACTGAAGATCTAGCCAGGAAGTTAAAAAACGAAACAAACTATATTTACTTGTCTGGGTGGGCCAGGTTAACTTGCTGGGGTCACCTGGCAGAATGCAGCGTGGAGGTGGAGGTATGACACGTGCAGCACAGGATTCCTGGGGCTCCCAGAGCTGTACATACCCGTGCTGTCAGCAGGGTGGTTGCCTTCAGGGCCAAATATTTACTAAACTCCAATAATGCTCTCACTCTGCTAATTCCCTTAAGAGTACATTTAGAATATAAGCCTGGCAGAAAAATTGACCAGTAGGGGCAATCGTTTAACAGAGATGCTTTCCCTGCAACTAGATAAGGTGTCCAAACTATGAGCAGAGGACTCCCAGCCTCACCCGCAGGTCAAAAGGAAGCATCACCAGCATCCCGCTGTGGTCCATGAATAAGGCAGCTTCATTGTGCTCATATATTTGCCTGTTTCGGGGAAGCAGTAGTGGGGTACACAATTGGACAGCTCCTATGCCAAATGAGAAAGAATCATCAGGTTACTGGAGGCAACCTAAAATAAACATGAATCTGACAGTTAAGCAATCTGCTACTGGAACTGTTAAAATCATCATCAGTTTTTCCTCCTTCTCTAAAGTTATGAATGGAGAGCTCATCTACAGATAAGTTCGTCAATCTGGTCATATTTCTGACTCTACAAACCAACTATATTTTAGTAGGAAGGTTGTAATATTTAAATGAGTTTCTCCTCAACTAAACGAGCTGTAAAAATCAGCTTAAATTTCACACGAGGTCAAGTACCTACAACTGAACTTAAAAGTAAAATAAGGTATACCCAAATCCACTAACAGAACTTTTGAATGATGACAAAAAAAAAAAAAAAGAATTTCATAGTAAGGAATACGATTTTTAAAAAGGACATTACCATGTCTTTTAAAGATGCGGATGATGGTTTCACACACATGTTGCTGTATCTTGGCTGTACCGATTGAAAAGTTGCCCTAAAACAGGACCAATTAAAATGTCGTCATCAAAGCCCAAAGGGGTTCCTTAAGATATTAATCTGTGACTTGCAGTAGGTACTACATTGCGTATTCTCAGGATCATAAAAGAGATTTCAGGAAATCAGTCCCTCTTTGACTATATATTCAGGGTAGAGGGCCACATGGCTTGCAAAGCATCCTGCTTTAGGATGTAAGACCTAATCTTTCAAGAAATGGGAAGGTTGTCTGGCATCAAAGTCCAAGCCCTTAACTATGCTGACAGACACACCTTTCAGAGAGAGCTAATCAAATAAACACATTCCCCTGACTCTCAGGGAGACTGTGGAGCAAATATCTAAAGGCATCAGGGCCTTCTCCCACATCCTGTGGTGATTCACTGCAGGCCTACTGAAAGTTACATGGTATTTACATATTTTGCCGAGAGCTTTCTTTGTCATTTGTTTTCTTACAACATAAGAGTTGTAGCCATTTCACTATAGAAAATTCAGAAACAGCCTATAAGCAAAAGGACAAATATAAAAAAGTTACCTATGATCCTGTAAATATCTTTCTAATGTTGCCAGCCAGCAAAAACTCTGGTCCCTAAAATCTATACTGATATTCCATAAATTTTACCACTATTTCCTTACTATTCTGTCTTTTAAAATTGTATCACATTTTAGGCATATGGAAACATACAGAGAAATAACAAATATCTGTTATCCACCCACCCAACTCTTAATCAAATTTTGACATTTTGCTGTAATTGCTTCAGATTTTTAAAATAAAACATCAAAAACAAAACAAAAAGAAACGAAACATCAAAGGTTCCCCAAACTGGCCACCAGCTATACGTCAGAAACCACATGGGAGCTTTTTAAAAAGATTCTGAAGTGTTTTACACCTGGAGATTTGAGTGACTTGATTTGTGTGGGCCCTGGGCATCGGCTTTGTCGGAGAGCTGCCCAGGTGATTTGGATGTATGACCCACGCTGGGAGTCACCTTACTACTTCATCTGGATCAGAGCTGGATGTTTTCGGCTTTGGGCAGCTAAGGCCAGGAACCAGTCTCTAAATTTATGGTTTTTTAATCTCTTGGGTGGGTAGGGAGGGGATGGGTACAGAATTCCTGTTCCATCCAGGTAAATTCACCCCTAACTGATGTAATGCACACAGTTGGGGTGAAGGACATACTTATAAATTGGACTTGAATGTACAAAAGCAAATTAGGTAACCAAAATAGGTGCAACTCTGTAATACTCTGAAATTAAAAAAAAAAGAAAACTTTATGAGAGGAATTAAAATTAAAGGAGACCTAAGTAAATTAAAAAAAAAATTCCTTTAAGTAAGAGACTAAAAGTATGACTGTTCTTCCAGAACACAAATGCACACATTTTGCATGTACTTTTAGGGGTTGCCCAGATCTCGCATAAGAACTTATGTTGGAGGCATCTAAAGAACCCATGAGAAATGAGGAACTGACTTTATCCTTCTGTGGACCAGGCGAAGTAAGCGCCCTCTGTGCTTGGTGGACACAGCGTAAGCTCACCTTCAGTATGTCGCTGTCATAGGTGTAATCGATGGCAGGGGAGATGCGCTGGGAGAAGATGTGGGCCATCATGGTGCGATAGGCCTTCCCGTCCACGTTGGCCAGCGTGTGGTGCAGCACCTCGTGAAGCTCTGACTCCTCCATCTGGGGCGGAGGCAGCAGTTCGCTCTTGAGCAGTTCCGTGGCGGTGGGCCGTTTGGCAGGATCATGGTTCAACAGCCAGGAGATGACGGATTTCTGTAACAAAACCCAGGCACACCACTAACGGGCAGGCTGCAGCAGGTAATGCCGGGGAATCTCCAGATAAGTCACGATCAGTTCAGGTCAAAGAAAAGACCCCACTTTCTGCACTTAATTGGCATTTCTGAAATCTCTGAATAGGTCACTTTTTCCTAAACTTTTGTTATGACCACAGAGTTGTACGACAATGCACTAAGAATGTTTCTTAAAAGGTGAAGGCCCCTTTTACGTCTTATTGTCATAAGCAACCAAAAACATTGTCAATAGCCATACAGAAGCACAACTTAGGCTTTGTGAACACACAAAATACCATATAAAAAAAACCAAGAACATAAAACAAATATATATATATATTTTTATAGTTTTTGGCCGGGGCTGGGGTTGAACCCACCATCTCCGGCATATGGGGCTGGCGCCCTACTCTTTTGAGCCACAGGGGCCGCCCATAAAACAAATATTTTTACATGCCTGATTTAAGCATAAATTATAATGCATAATAGTTATGGGAATCCTTAAACACTGTAAGCCAGGCACAGTGGCTCGCGCCTGTAATCCTATCACTCTGGGAGGCTGAGGTGGGTGGATTGTCTAAGCTCAAGAGTTCAAGACCAGCCTGAGCAAAAGCCAGACCCTATCTCTACTAAAAACAGAAGAATTGCGGCCCGGGAGATTTGAGTGCCTTGGCGGGTGGAAGCGGCTGGAACTCCACGATCGAAAGCTGCCTAAGAACGTTTTGCACCCGCTGTCTTGCTCCAGACGGCCGGCAGGTGCCTCTGTCCTGTCTGGCCCCGCACTGCCAGGCCCTCTGCCCCTCAGGTTCATTTTTTAATTTGGAATAAACTTTTAGGAGGACTATGAAAGATTATGACGAACTTCTCAAATACTATGAATTATATGAAACTATTGGGACGGGTGGCTTTGCAAAGGTCAAACTTGCCTGCCATATCCTTACTGGAGAAATGGTAGCTATAAAAATCATGGATAAAAATGCACTAGGGGTAAGTTTAAAATTATTTTTTTAATATTCTACCTGTGGATCAATTTTGTGAATTAAAACTAAAATGTGGGCTCAGCACCTGTGGCTCAATGGGCTAAGGCACCAGCCACGTGCACCTGAGCTGGCAGGTTTGAATCCAGCCCAGGCCCGCCAAACAATGACAGCTGCAACCAAAAAATGGCCAGGCGTTGTGGTGGGCGCCTGTGGTCACAGCTGCTTGGGAGGCAGAGGCAGGAGACTCACTTGAGCCCAGGAATTGGAGGTTGCTGTGAGCTGTGATACCACTGCACTCTATCCAGGGTGACAGCTTGAGGCTCTGTCTCAAAAAAAAAACAAACAAAAAAACAACTAAAATGTGTTTTTATGTTCTAGTAACTGTTCTTTTTCTAGAATATTATTTAGTACCTTTTAAAAAATGTATAGATTTGTGATTTTAAAAAGTAATCTGGGGGAGGGGATTACTTTATCTTTCAGATTTTAATGCAGGGCATGGGCATGTAGTTGAAATCTGTAGCATCCATTTTTCTGTTGTTTCATAGTCTTGTACATATTTCTGGATACTAATATTTCTTGTCTTTATTTTTTTATGGTATTCTTATTAAATGTTGATCTATTTTTTAGTGTAGATAGGTAAGTAAATAAATCTTATGTCCCAGCATTTAAATTTTATTCAAAGTGACCTTAGAAGTTATCTAATGATGTGGTACATGTATACCATGGAATACTATGCAGCCTTAAAGAAAGATGGAGACTTTACCTCTTTCATGTTTACATGGATGGAGCTAGAACATATTCTTCTTAGCAAAGTATCTCAAGAATGGAAGAAAAAGTATCCAATGTACTGAGCCCTACTATGAAGCTAATTTAAAGGTTTCATATGAAGGCTATAACCCAACTATACCACAAGAATATGGGGAAAGGGACAAGAGAGGGGAGGGAGGAAGTTGGGATGGATGGAGGGTAATTGTTGGGGACACATCTATGGCGCATCTTAGAAGGGGACAGGTGAATCTTACTAAATACATAATACAAATGTCTTCATACAACAACTGAGAGAATGACATGAAGGCTATGTTAAACAGTTTGATGAAAACATTTCAGATTGTATATGAAACCAGCACATTGTACCCCTTGATTGCACTAATGTATGCAGCTATGATCTAATAAATAAATAAAATAAATGATTTATTATTCCCTAGTAATGATGAACTACAGTAATTTAGATTAAACCTGTCACTGAGGACAACTAGAAATTCTGGATAAAATATTTTTTCCAGAAGGGTTTATCTGCTTAAAGTTACTGGCGCAGCAATTGGATTGACTCATTCAGAGAGGTAAGCCTGGCATTGTGAGTCGTTTCTGACCTAGGAGGATCTGCCAAATCTGAAAAAGACTTGAAAAACTAAGGTGACTGGACAGAAATTTTGAAAGTATTTTGTGGTTTGTGAGAAAAAAAAAAATTGAAGTGTAGGACCTTTTATTGGAACACAGTAAAACTTCTCATTTTAAGCTGAGAACACAAAACAGTGTATCATGGGAGACAGGGTAAATGAGAAGTTAATTGGGCCTTGCAAAGACAGCACACATTGAATTATCTTAATTCCTGAAATTGAATTCAAGTCAATTCTAGATTATTAGTAAACCTTGGATATAGGAAAGTAATATAGGTCTCATTATTTCTACAGTTTGTACAATTATATCTCCATTTTTAAATAACAATGTCTGGCATTTAACAGAAAATAAGCAGGTGATAAGACAACAAATATCATAATGAAAAGAAACAACCAAAGGAAAAACTCATGGGTACTGTAAATAATGATATTATCAGAACTAAACTTGAAAACACATATTCTTAATTTTTTTCAGGAAATAAAACTTAACATTGAATATTTTGGCAAAAAAAAGCAGCAACTGTACAAAGGAACCACACGGAAACTCTGTAACTGCAAAATATAAGGTGAAATATGAAGAGTTAAAGTAGGAAATAGAGAAGAGAAGGTAAACAACATTGTGAAAAAATGAGTCAGATCCCTGGAGCATGTAAGAGAGATAATGGGCCAGAAGCAATGTATGATAAGATTGAATCTGAGAGTTTTCCAAAGTTAGCAAAAAGCATTAAGCCACATGTTCAATCATTTCTATAGATCCTGAGCATGAGAATTACAAACAAGCAAACCTAGGTTTGTTATAATAAAACATCTGAAAGCAAAAACAAAGAAAAATAATGAAGGCATTCAGAAGAGGAAAAGCCAAACTACTTTCAAAGGGATATCTATTAGAGTGACAAGCTGACTGCAGACTAGAAACAATGAAAGCTAGCTGGTAATGAAATGCTATCTTCAGAGTGCTCATAGTACACCTAGCAAATAACCGCTTCTGCAAATTCTGTGCCCAGTGAAAATAACTTCCAAAAATAGATAAACAGCATTTTCAGATAAGTAAAAACTGGAAGAATTCATCACCTGTAATCTACAGCAAAGACAGAATAAACATTATTTTGGCACCAAATTTGAGATATAGAAAAGAATATAGAATAACAAAAATAAGAAACACACAAACAAATTTAAATGACTAATAAGTATGCAAAAAATAATAGTATAGCCTTATGAGAAAATATGAAAATATCATATGAGTGGAAGGGGAATGAATGAAATGAAAATGTTCTAATGAAAAGTACCATGTAATATTGGATTCTGGTAACACAAGAATGAATAATGTAATCTTTAGAGAAACCAACAAAGAATAATAAGTCCAGGTATTGCTACTAAGCTAATAGTAAGAAAAAAGTAGACAGTAGAATAATAAAAATTATTTATTCAAAAAGGAAAAGGAGAGAAAAATAATGGAGAATAGGTCAGACAAATATTATAGATGAGACTGGGGGTGATAGTAAATGCAAATCCAAATCTACTACTAATTATATTAACTGTAAATGAACAAAATTCTCCAATTAGAACACAAAGCTTGCCAAACAGGATAAAAAATTGTTTACAACTTATAAAAGATGCATCAAAAATATAAGGTTAAAAGCTAAAACATGTGAGAGAAGAAATAGCATGCAAACTGACCAAAAGAAAGCTCATATATATGTTTATATATCAGGTAATATACATTTCAGACAAAAACATAAATAAAATGCATATGGAGTGTTCAAAGCAATAAAATATTCAATTCACCAAGAAGATAAAAATTCTATGTTTGCATATACCTGATAATATAGATTTGTATAAACCAAAAACTAGCAGAAGTGAAAAAATTCCTAATCATGATGAAGAATTTTAAAATGATTCTTTCAAAAGAAGATTGGGAAAACAGAAAAATAGATTTGTTTTTAAAATAAAACATAAATAATTACTACCTAATGAGACATAGAAACTATACTCAACAACAGTTAAATATATATTATTTTCTAGTACACACAGAACATTTATATAAATCGGCCATAGGCAAGGCCCAAAACAAGCTCCCTCCAAATTTCTAAGGCTTAAAATCATATGGAAGATTTTTTTTTTTTTTGAGAAAGAGTCTAATTATGTCACCCTGGGTAGAGTGCTGTGGTGTCACAGCTCACAGCAACCTCAAACTCTTGGGCTTTAGTGATTCTCTTGCCTCAGCCTCCCAAGCAGCTGGGACTACAGGTGACCCCCCACAATTCCTGGCTATTTTTTTTTTTGTAGTTGTCATTGTTGTTTTAGCAGGCCCTGGGCTGGGTTCCAACCCACCAGCCCTGGTGTAGGTGATTGGTGCCCTAACCACTGAGCAATGAGCACCGAGCCCAGATGGAAGATTTTACTGAGTGAAAAGCTACAAATCAGTTACAAAAAGTTAACCAGAATAGAATCAAGGTAGTGTTCAAAAACAGATGGATGGATGTGAAAATATGGTATGTATACACAATGGAATGCTATTCAACCTTTAAAAAGAGGGAAATTTTATCACCTGCAATATCATGGACGAACCTAGAGGACATTATGCTAAATGAAAGGAGGCAGGCACAGAAGACAAATTCTGCATTACTTCATTTATATACTAGAGATGAAAAAATTGATTTCACAGAAGCAGAGATTAGAATGGTGGTTACCAAAGGCTGGAGAAGGGTAGTGGAGAACAAAGAGATGTTAGTCAAATGGTACAAAATTTCCATTAAAAAAATTAGTTTTTGAGATCTGTTGCACAGCAGTGACTATAGCTACTAATAATAGTGATGAAAGGCTAAAAGCAGATTTTCAATGTTTGCATGACAAAAAGTGAGATGATGTATATGTTAATTAGCTTGATTTAATCATTCCTTAATATGTGTATATATCAAAACGTCATATTGTATCTAATAAATATATACAAATATTATTTGTTAGTTATAAAAAGTTAACCAAAAATTCCCACTTCTGGAATTGACCACTTTGTCAAAAAAGATGGTATAAAGGCAATTAGAACATACTTTGAAATGAATAATAGTAAAAATACTATACATCAAATAGTGAGATGCAGTGAAAGATGTATTTAAAGGATAATATTTAATAAAATAATATAATATTTTATTTTATTATATTGTTTTAGGTTTATGTGCAGGTACCAAGAATTAGGTTGCAATATTTGCAACCTAGGTAAAGGTTAAAGTTTCTCTTATAATTATGCCACACCCCCAAGAGGTGTGCCATACACCCTGGCATTGTGCCCATTAAGTGGGAGCACACTCTTCGCTCTCCCTCTTCTTCTCTTCCTGCTCCCTTGTTCCCTCATCCCCCCGTTCTGTCCCCCACCTTCAATTGATTTGACTTTTTCTCTTATGTGAGTGTCTATTAGAAGCATGTACTGGCTTCGTATTAGTGTGGAGTACATTGAATTCGTGCTCCTTCCTTCTTGTAATATTTTACCAAGAAGAATGTATTTCAACTCCATCCAGGTTAATACAAAAGATGTAAAGTCTTCACCTTTTTAAATAGTTGAATAGTATTCCATGGTATACATATACCACAGCTTGTTAATTTATGGGTTGGTGGGCATTTAGGTTGTTTCCACATTTTGGCAATTGTAAATTGAGCTGCAATAAACAATCTAGTGCAAATGTCCTTAGGATAAAACAATTTTTTTCTTCTAGGTTGATGCCTAGTAGTGGGATTATGGGGTCAAATAGGAGGTCTAGTTTGAGCTCTTTGAGGATTTGCTATACTTCTTTCCAAAAAGGTATTAGTTTGCAGTCCCACCAACAGTATAAAAGTATTCCCTTCTCTCCATATCCACGCCACCATCTGCAGCTTTGAGACTTTGTGCTGTGGGCTATTTTCACTGGGGTTAGGTGATACCTGAGGGTGGTTTTGATTTGCTTTTCTCTGATGATCAGGGACAGTAAGCATTTTTTCAAATATGTGTTGCCATTTGTCTATCTTCATCAGAGAAAGTTCTGTTCATATCTCTTGCTCAGTGGTAAATGGGATTGTTTGCTCTCTTTTTTTGTTGTTTATTAATTTGAGCTCTCTGTAGATTCTAGTTATCAATGCTTTGTCAGATTAATACCATGCAAATATCTTTTGCCATTCTGAAAGTTGTCGTTTTGTTTTACTTGTTGTGTCCTTAGCTGTGCAGAAGCTTTTCAACTTAATTAAGTCCCATTTGTTAATTTTTGTTATTAGTGTGATGGCCACTGAAGTCTTTGTCATAAAATCCTTCCCCCAGTCCAACATCAAGTTTTTCCCACATTTTCTTCTAGGATTTTAATCATTTCCTGCCCCAGTTTTAAGTCTTTTATCCATCTTGAATCAATTTTTGTAAGTGGTGAAACATGCAGGTCAAGTTTCAGTCTTTTACATGTGGTTCTCCAGTTCTCCCAGTTTTTTTATTCAAGAGAAGTGAAACATATTTGGATATAATATCATACACAAGAAGGTAGCACTTTTTCTAGGTGGTCTCCTAGCATCATTTATTGAATAGGTATTGTTTTTCCCCATTGTATGCCTTTATTTGGTTTATCAATGATCAGATGGCAACTAGAGACTGGTTTCATCCCTTGGTTTTCTTATTTTAGAGGTTTAAATAGACATATTAGATAAAACAAAGTTTTAAAATTTAATGATGTTAAATATCCAACTTCTGGAAAATATTTCCAAAACATGTATCTGACAAAGATCTGAAACAGGGGTCCTCAAACTTTTTAAACAGGGGACCAGTTCACTGTCCCTCAGACCATTGGAGGGTGTGACTATAGTTTAAAAAAAAACTATGAACAAATTTCTATTCACATTGCACAAAGACCTCCTAACTTCATAAAAAAAAGGCCCCCCTTAACCACTAAAACAAGGCCCCATTAACTGCAAAATAAAAAAAAAAAATAGATGTCCTAACTTCAAAACAAACAAAAAAAATCCTAACTTGTTCTTACCATGGTCCTTAGGCAGCAGCAAGTTCTGCACAAGCAAGTTTGTGACTCGTGAGACTGAGAGGAGGAGTCGAGAAACAGAGAGAAGGGGAGGGGAGTCAGAGAGAGTGGCACACATTTCACACATGCACACTGCAGGCCTGGGACCAGTCGCCGCTAAGGCAGCAGCTGCAAAAACACCAGGCAGGCCGGGTAAATGTCCTCGGTGGGCGGCATGTGGCCTGCGGCCATAGTTTGAGGACCCCTGATCTAGAATATATAACAAATTTTGCAACCTAAAAATAAGAAAATCTCATTTAAAAATATGTGAAATATGTGGGCATATGTTTCACAAATGAAAATACCTGACTAGCTAATAAGCATATGACAAAATTCTTAACATCATTACTTATCAAAGAGATATTATTTCCCAGTTTTGCAATGGCACTAACTAGATTGCTGGCTTGCATGTTAGGTTTATATTTATCATCCTTTCTTTCATTCATGAACATGAAACCCCAAATGAGATATTATCACACATTTTAGGATGGTTGACATTAAAGAGACTGATCATAACAAGTGCAGGTAAGGATGTGGGGCAATATGGTTAGTGGATTGCAAAGCTGGGAAACAATATGGTGATATCTTAGAACGATACACAGGTTATCTCTCACTTTTCCTTCTCCATGAGAGGGACCCACTTCCAACTCTCTTTGGAAGTGCTAAGCTCTCTCTTTAGTCCTCCTAAATAAAATCTCTTTGTTACCTGAAACTTACATAGGTTACTTTTGCTTTCTATCCACACCACCTGCACCATTCCAGTTTTATTTTCAGTTTCCACTCATTTTTGCTTTTGATTACTGCCATGCCTCAGTTGAACTTTCTGGTTTTAAAAAAATAATAAACATAAACCTAACATATAAGCCAGCAATCTCATTACTAGTTATTTATCCAAGAGAAATGAAACATATGGGGATATAATATCTTATAAAAGAATGTAGCACATTTTTTAGGATGAGTTCACAAACTTAATTCTCCCACCTTGTATGTGCATGCTATGGTCTTGATGTTTTACTATCTATCACCCAATAGACTTGTGTGTGTATATGCACTAACTGTGTAAGAAGGTTCATAGCAATATTATTTATTATAGCCAAATACTGGAAATAATCTAAATGTCCATTACTAGTAGCATAGATAAATTGTATAATTGTAATACACATGGATACCATGTAACACTGAAAATGAATGAACTACTCCTGCCTGCAATGGCATGCAGGGGTCTCCCCATCAGAATGTTGAAGGAATAAGCCAGACACATTCCCATAATAAGAAAAACACATGAGTCCTTTCATAAAAAGCTGAAAAACAGGGAAAGGTAAATCTCCCTGTCAGGTATAAAGAAAGAGATTATTGTCTTGGAAGAGACAAGAGCTTAGTGATCAGGAGGTGGCATGAGGGAGTGCTTTTGAGGTGCTAACAATGCAGTTCATTTTTTACAACTATATTGTGATAGTTTTTTGGTTTGTTTTTATATTTCGTGATTTTCTGTTTATGTATTACAGTAAAATAAAATAAGATAAAAAGGCAAAGCAGTCATTGGTGACCTTCAAGAGATCAATTTTAGTGCTGTGACTAAGACAGAAGAGGTTAAAAGAGAAGGGCTGGGCAGGATGCAGAAATGCCAGTTCCAAATTACTCTCAGGGGGATGTGGCAATGAGGGGAAAAGGATGGGGGAAAAATCTCTATTTTAGTTATTATGGCACATTTTAGCTATTAGTAAAAATTTCCTCATTGAACATTAAAAAGACTAAATTTGTCTTTTTATTTCCTAATACCTCTCTATAAAATTCTATTTATGAAGGTTCCTTACCTTTTATTTGAATGCATACTAAAATCACACTAATACTAGATTTTGTAAGAAATAGGCCTTTCTGTGATAAAGAGATATTTGCATAATTTTATTCATTCCATGTGACTAGTAGGACTGAAAATTGAGGGAAGGCTGGTGATGTCTCAGCTGTACAAAAGAAAGAAACTTGCTGGGTCTTTCCATTTTCTCTTTAAGTGTTGCTGAAAAGACTTTATGTTCCCAGCATGGCATGGAACGCTCTGTGGATGACGGGACTTGGCCATGTTCTCTGAAAGTGCCTCAGCACAACCGGCTGTCTGAAACAACCCATGAACTGATTACCAGGGAAGTTGGATGGCGGGAGCCTGCTAGGACTCTTATTACACTGCTGTGTGAGCCGCTTCCATATTTTAGTCTCTAAAAAAAAAAAAAAAAGTAAAATAAGCGTTAAAATCACTGGAACAATAGTTTCTTAGGGAAAGAGTTCCATCTTGTCCTACAGACAGAAATAAAGTGAATGATAAAGGAGAAAGGAGACTTCGCAGGAACCAGCCAAAAAACAACTAAGTCAGGTGGGTGGTGCCTGTGGCTCCAGGAGTAGAGCACTGGCCCCATATACCAGGGGTGGTGGGTTTAAACCCAGCCCCAGCCAAAACTGCAATAACAATAACAAAAAAGAATTAAGTCAAGTATGGTGTATAATTCTGTTGCCTTGATAAAAGAATTGCTTTACTCAAAGCCGTTTTGGTTGGAAGTAGCTACCATGACTTTGATCATAGAGTCAGAAAAAATTAAGAAACATGCAAAGTCCAAGCATAAATTTGTTTTCATTTCACTATTTCTGAGAGTTATGGCCCTCACAACAAGAATTTCATCAGATGAAATATTCAGATCAGCCAATTAGATTAAGTTTACAAAACATATATCAAAGATGGCAATGATCAAGAAAGGTTATTACTGAATTTATTATAAAAGCATTAATGTTCAGAATTTGATTTATTCCAGCATTTCCTACTGTGGAAACATTTGTACCATCCCAAGTAATTTGCAGTTCTGTCTCACCATATGAAAGTGAGAAATATAATCCAAACCCCCAAATTAATTTACTCTAAGGTATTTGAATCATTTTCAGCTTTTAAGATAAAAAGTTAATCTTAAACAAATTCATGCAATGACCAAGAACACATAGCTAAACATTCTGCTGCAATATAAGCATAGAATTTGAGGTTAAAGCACCTAGTGTAGATCTAACCACGAGATCCCTTAATACCCATATCTTAGGCCAGGAGGGGTGGCTCACACCTGTAACCCTAGCACTTTGGGAGGCCAAAGTGGGTGGATTGCTTGAACTTAGGAATTTGAGAACAGTTTGCACAAAAGCAAGACCTCATCTCTACTAAAAATAGAAAAATTAGCTGAGTATCGTAAGCACATGCCTGCAGTTTGAGCTACAGCACCTTGGAAGGTTGAAGCAAGAGGATTGCTCAAGTCCAAGAGTTTGAGGTCACTGTGAGCTATGACACCTATGCACTCTACTTGGGATTACAAGAGTGAGAATGTTCTCCCTCCAAATATGTATACTTTAAATGAATGGGTGCAATATTTCTGATGAGGAAATATAACTTTAATTTCCAATTTATTTTTGCATATTATTTTTGAGAGTACAGACGGATGACTTTTGTCGAAACTCTTATGTTGTCATTTAAGAGAATTTCATTTTTCTGCTTCAACTTAGCTTGTATATGTCTACCTTGAGGCACAATAATGATTTTACTCCAACCTTTCTCCAAGACATGCTGTTTTGTCAGAGAATAACCTTGCCTTGCTTTGCATCAGATTAGAACAAAGGTGGATTGACCACAAAATGTCACCATATATTATTGGGATCTGAGCTGACTTTGTTCCCTTATTAGTAATTAAATTTCAGCTATTGCTACTCAATAATTATTGAGTAGCTCAATTTCAACTGTTTTGGAGTTGACTAGTTATCTTCGGTCGAATGGATAGTTCATGATTTTGGAGTTCTAAACCTTTGTTAGGTTAGTTAAAGTAACTTGCCCAATCGGAACTGTCCTTTGTCAAGCAGTAGATGAACTGGCATTAAAAGTATGTGGCAGGTTGGTTGATTGCACTAAGGGCTCCTGTTTTACCCTGCTCCCTTTGCCTTGTAATTCTTCTGTGCCCTCTGGGTTGGGTGTTCTAATTCACACCTTGACACTGAGATGGGCATGACTTTCCTTATATAATGGCATGTTGGCAAGTATGAGGCAGTAGCCTGAACAAGTGCTTGCATATTTTTGCTCAGTCTTCTGCTGTACAATGATTTCTATGAGAAAATGCTTAGCTGGCTGTCCTGCCAGAAGATGAGGCATGTGGAGCAAAACCAAGTTTCTGGTTTTCTAGACATGCAAGCTGTGGCCATTGTACATCAGCCAAGAGCCAGCCACTCTCAGATTTAAGAGTGAGCTCAGATGAGGGCAGAAGTACTCAGCTGAACTCTGCCTACATAGACAACCCCTGGGCGAATTAATTGCTTATTATTTGAAGTCACTGGGTTTTAAGGTGGTTTGTAACATAGAACCCTCACAGGTAACTGATAGAAGGTAGTATTGCCAATGTCTAGTTTGATGATTAAATTGATGATGTAATACTAAATAAACACATTCATTTTGTTTATCAGATGGTCAGAGCTGGCCAGAAGGAAACTTCTTGACATTTGAAGGTTAATTGCTTAGAATTATGGGAATATAAGACAGAGGGGTTTAAGTTGTGACAAGCATTCTTTGCTTGAGAAGACTTTTTTCTGGCTCCTGACACTTTTGGGCCCACTTGTGCATTTCCTTGTAAAACCTAGTTTTAGTGAAGAAACTCTGCTAAGCCAATTTAGCAAGCCCCCTCCCTCAATTTCTGATCACTCTTCATATCTAATCACGCTCCTCATCCCCCACCATTCCCCAGGTAACGTCTGATCACCTTGACCTGTCTTCAGCAAGAATCCTGTCAGGTATTAGGTCAGTGTAGCCAAAATGCCCCCACCTCTGATGTTTTCTATTAGTAATTTCCCACCCACTGACCCCACCTCACTCCTTGACTGCAAATTCCTACTTGCCCATGCTGTGTGTGGAGTTGAGCCCATTCTCGCTCCCCTACTGCAAAATCTCATTGCAGTGGTCCTTATATCCACAGCCATAGTCCTGAATAAAGTCTTCCTTACTGTGCTTTAACAAGTGTCATTGAATAACTTTTTTCTTAACCAATTGTCCCCTCTCTTCTGCAGCTGTCAGTGGGCACAGAGTCACCCTGCAGGTTGGTGGCAGCACTTGCCACTCCTTTGCCATAGCACAGACCAGCTTGTCAGCCCCAAGGCATGGAGATGTTGAAAAGTGGTTGTTTTTTCGTGTGTCCACATGCTCTATTCTTCATTGACTGGTTGGGAAAGTGGTCACTTAATGGGAAGTGAAAACCACGAGGCAATATTTCTCACCCTCAGGAAGGGCGTAAAATGCGTAGATCATATTTTTCTAGTTATTAAATAATGATCTCAACCTGTTCAGTGGATCATGGGGACCCTCAGACCATATCTATTTTAAGATTTCTGAATCTAAGAAAGCGTTTTAATTCCATTTTGATATTTTGCAGTGTACTATGAAATAAAGTGCAAATGCATTTCTCTAAGTGGATTCTTATCTAGTAATAATGCCAAACTTAATGTTTTTTCCCCTTAGATTAGCACTATAAAGTTCCATGTACTCATCCGAGTTAAAGTTATCAGAGAGAGAGGAAAAGCAAAAGCTTAAAATAACTCTGAGAAATATTATTTGGGTGATTCTGTTCACAAATCATCTTATTTCATCAGATTCTTGAGAGCTTCATTGCTCCCTCCTGCAACTGGGCCATTTTGCAGTTTGAAGTTTTGAGGTGACTCACCTGAAAATTGAGTTAAAAGCTGACTGAATAAGATGCCTCACCAAAATGACAGATGTAATATTGGAGACTTGCGAAGAGTGAAATTCTTCAGGGCATTTTCTCACCCTCGCTCTCACTATGTTTTTTCCTTTAAGACTGACCCACTTGGAAAATTTTGAAATGTATAGCTCACTTCTTGGTTTAAAAATATTAAGGTTATGATATTCAGACAAAATAGACAATGATAATTAGTACAATATCACCCTTCTTACCTTGGATCTTTATAGGAATAATGCAAGAAATAGAAATATATCAAGATGCAGACATTGTCACTAGAAATTATTTTAAAAATATTGTTAAAGATCTAGAGACATTAATTATCTTCTGTTATATTTATTGGGGGGGGGGGGGGGGGGGGGGGGGGGGGGGGGGGGGGGGGGGGGGGGGGGGGGGGGGGGGGGGGGGGGGGGGGGGGGGG
>CAUYON010046717.1:0-23662 GCA_963573935.1 Arctocebus calabarensis
CCCAAGTAGCTGGGACTACAGGCGCCCGCCACAACGCCCAGCCATTTTTTGGTTGCAGCGGTCATTGTGGTTTGGCGGGCCCAGGCTGGATTCAAACCCACCAGCTCCGTGGCTGGCGCCTTAGCCCATTGAGCCACAGGCGCTGAGCCAGATGGGAAAGATTTTTACAAGTGACCATGGATTTTAGGAATTGAAGGAGAGAGCAGGCAGTGGCTGATGTGAAATGAATTATGTGTTAGAGGATTTAGGGGGTTCGTTTCTCAGGTAGGATATAACAGCCATCTTTAAGATACCAGAGTCCCTGTTTTGTTAGATTTTGGTGTTGGAAAGTCTGGATCTCTGATGCTGAGTATGTGGGGGAGAGATTGGTTAGGGTTAGATATAGAACTGATATATTTTTTTAGAGCCACTTTTCAGCTGGAGACAATAAAGTTCAGCTTTGTTGTTTCCAACTGTGAGTGGGTCATCAGAACTTTGATGGCCTTTACAATGGGATAAAGGCAGCAGCTTTTGGTTTCTTTGAGGCTTGTAAAAACTGATAAAGAACTTTGCATGATTATGGGTGAACTCTTACTTGTGAGAAAAGCTTGTTCAGCCCAGATGGTAGCATGCGAGTGAATGGTAGCATGCGGATGAATGATAGGAAAGGCGTATTTTTTTTTTTTTTGAGACAGAGCCTCAAGTTGTGCCATGGCATCATAGCCCACAGCTACCTCCAACTCCTGGGCTCAAGTGATTCTCCTGCCTCCATCTCCCACATAGCTGGGGCTACAGGCACCTGCCACAACGCCCAGCCAGTTTTTGATTACAGCCATCATCGTTGTTTGGCAGGCCCAGGCTGGATTCGAACCCACCAGCTCAGGTGTATATGGCTGGTGCCTTAGCCGATTGAGCCATAGGCACCGAGCCTAAAAGGCGTATTTCGAGTCTGCATATGTTGACAGACAGTCCTTCAGCTAGAGTTAAGGCTCTGGTTAAGGCTATGAGCCCTTCCTTTGGGGATGTGGTGCCTATGGGTAGTAGTTGAGTCTCACTCATGAATGGATGGGTCTCACTCAGCCCAGAAGTAAGACTATATAGGGGTGGTGGGATCTACTGGTTCAGAGAGATTTCCTTGGTTAGCCTGAGAAATGGGTTTAGCTAAGCTTACAAAGTTTGGGCTCCAAATGTGGCAGTATCCTGCCCATCCAAGAGTGGAGTGCTTTTTGGTGTCTGGCATATGAAGGGAAGAAAGAAGACAGAAAATTGGGTAGAGATGGAAAATTCCTCATGTGTTGGGGTTAAAATGAGACCTAAACAGGTTACTGAGGTAGACAAAAGCTGAGATGTTTTTGGAGACATTCTGTACTCCCATTCTATTAAAAAGTTAAGAAGCCTGACTCGGCGCCTGTAGCTCAAGCAGCTAAGGCACTAGCCACATATACCAGAGTCGGCAGGTTCGAATCCAGCCCGGGCCTGCCAAACAACAATGACAACTACAACCAAAATATAGCCGGGCGTTGTGGCAGGTGCCTGTAGTACCAGCTACTTGGGAGGCAGAGGCAAGAGAATCGCTTAAGCCCAGGAGTTGGAGGTTGCTGTGAGCTGTGAAGCCACGACGCTCTACCCAGGGCAACAGCTTGAGGCTCTGACTCAAAAAAAAAAAAAAGTTAAGAAGCTGAACAGTGTGAACTTGGGAACTGTTTAGTGAGGGAACAGAGAAGCAGGCCATCTACACTCTAGAGAGGGGTAGATGGCTTCACAACTAGGACCTGTAGGTCAGAGGCCAAGGCCTATCCTAATAAATGGGGGCTATCGCTGACCCCTGGAGTAGGGCAGTCCATGCTAACTGACGGGAAAGGTGGGTGTCAGGCTCAGTCAGTTCAAGTAAAGGCAAATAGATCTTGTGAATCAGAATAGTAAAAGAGGCATCTTTAAGATCTAAAACAGTAAAATAGGTCGTTCCTGGTGGGATTAAAGAGAGTAAGAAACAGGGATTGGGGGCTACTGGATGTATGGGCTGGACAGGTTGGTTAATCAGGTGAAGGTCTTGCATGAGTCTTTACAATCCATCTGATCAATCCATCAGGTTTTTTGACAGGAGGAATAGGGGTACTGTCAGGCCTTTAGATAACAGGGTAATAACTGGCTCTAGTCCTTGTTGGGAAGCAGGGGAGAAGGGTATTGTCTTTGAAAGGGGAAATGGGTTGGTTCTTTTAGTTCAATAGATATCAGAGTATGCTGATTCACAATACAAGGGATTTCTGTGTTCCAAATTGTGGGATTGACTTAGTCAGCAGGTAGAGGGTGAGGGCAATATTAAGAGGAGAAAGAGAGAGGATGTTCCTGGAAGGTCATAGGACAGACCAAAGCTGATAGCAGCATGGAATTTGGCTAAGATAGCTCTCTTTAGTAAGGGAGTTGGGCAGCAGGAATAATAAGGAAGGATGTAAGGTTATGTGCTCTAAAGAACAATTTAGCTGGGTGCGATAGCTCACATCTGTAATCCTAGCACTCTGGGAGGCCAAGGCAGGTGGATTGCTTGAGCTCCTGAGTTCAAGACCAGCCTGAGCCAGAGCGAGATCTTGTCTCTAAAAATAGCCAGGTGTAGTGGCAGGCGCCTGTAGTCCCAGCTGCTTGGGAGGCTGAGGCAAGAGGATCACTTGAGCTCAAGAGTTCGAGGTTGCTGTGAGCTATGATGCCACAGCATTCTACCAAAAAATAAATAAATAAACAAATAAAAAGCAATGTAAAGGCTGCATGCTTACAGGCTGAGATATTATTAGGCTATCAGCCCCCACAATATAGACTCCTGAGGGCAGTGTCAGACCTTTATATGCTGGAAGGTTGCCCTGTACCAACTAGGAAAGATATTGGCCTACCTGCCACAAGTAAGTTTACCCAAGGTTCCAATAGGGCATTTAGCCTCAGGCACCATCAATCTTTGGAGGCCAGGTCAAGCAGGTCTGCACAGGGGGTGCAGGCCAGCCAGCCTGGGAAGGGATGAAGTCTCATCAGATTGATTGTCTATTGTATATTTGGGTCAAATGTTATAGTTATAAATGAAGTATTCATAGCAGAGGGCTTGGTTGAGCCCAAGAACCTGTAAATTGTGGAGGAGATGCCCTAAAGAGGTCGATTGGGAAGATTTGACTGGGAATTTCCCATTGAGAGGATGTGAGTCCACCTGGAGGGCTCCCAGCAGTGAGGGGAAAGGGAGCAGAGCGGGAAGAAGCCAAGCATCCTCACCTTTCCTTCCGCTACTGATGGCAGCAGGTAGCTGCCCGTCAGGCGTCCCTGAGATGGCTTGCTACGCGGATGTCGCACCTTGGAAGATCTCTTGACTGAGCCCAGATCTTTGGACCATCCTGGATGGTGGAAAGATTGGACAAGAGAACCTTGGACTGGGAAAAGAGAGAAGCCCAGAAAGAAGATGCTTCTGGAATGAGATGGGTGCTGACGTGGATGAGGAGAAGTCACAGGGGAGAGCAGCTGCCGGTCCCGGGACCCCGTGCTGTGTGTCTGTCCTCAGGCAGGACGGGTCTCCAGGGGTCTCTGGGTACCAAGAGGGGGAGGTGATGGCAGTCAGGATTCAAGGAGAAAGGGAGGAGGAAGGAAAGGAAGGCCTTGGTGTCACCTACCACACGGGCACACTGGGGAGTGCCTCGGCCAGTGGCCTTCGGCTGAGCACTCTGCTCATTCCAGTGGACAGACACCGAGGAGGGAAAAGAGAAGAAAGGAGGTGGGTGAGGGGAATGGGAGACCCCGAGACTTACCCAGGGGGGTTAGTTTGGCCAACCCAGCAACCTCTACTCTAGATAATTATTCTAGTTAACCCTTAGAAAAACCCTAATTATTTGACAAACAGGGAGACTGGAAGGACAGAGGAGAAAGCAGACTTGCTATAAACCACAAAGTTAGAAGAGCCAGGATTTAATCAAACACTGAAGAGAGAGCTTAGGCTCCTATATCCGTGCCACAAAACTCACAAAACTGCCTCGACTTTGGAATCTGCCACCAATAACAGTGACATTGAGTTGTCAAGAACCCAGATTTATGCTGGTGGAAGTTTTTGGTCAACTGGCTTCCACAGGATCCTGTTCCACTCTAATAATATCCAAGTGTCTTAAAGTCACACTACAAGTTTCAACCTCTGTGCCACGGTTGACCTGTTGTTAAAGTATTTAGTGGTTAATTTTAAAATACCTTGTTGATTCATTAACTGACAAGGTTTATTGAGATAGTAACAGCTTTCTTACACAGAGCCCGTTGCCAGTAATGGGCTTCCCAGGGAGGGTAGACTCGCATCAGAAGGTATCTTCTATTATTTTTTTAAATTTTCATTTATTTATTTATTTATTTATTTTTGAGACAGAGTTTCACTTCGCAATCCTCAGTAGAGTGCCATGGCCTCATAGCTCACAGCAACCTCAAATTCTTGGGCTGAAGAGATCCTCTTGCCTTAGTTTTTCTTTTCTTTTCTTTCTTCTTCTTCTTTTTTTTTTTTTTTTGAGACAGAGCCTCAAGCTGTCACCCTGGATAGAGTGCAGTGGCATCATAGCTCACAGCAACCTCCAATTCCTGAGCTCAAGCGAGTCTCTTGCCTCTGCCTCCCAAGTAGCTGGGACTACAGGTGCCTGCCACAACACCCAGCCATTTTTTTTTTGGCTGCAGCCATCATTGTTGTTTGGCGGGCCCAGGCTGGATTCAAACCTGCCAGCTCAGGTGTACGTGGCTGGCACCTTAGCTCGTTGAGCCACAGGCGCCGAGCCTCTTTCTTCTTTTTTTTGAGGCAGAGTCTCATTTTGTTGCCCTCAGTAGAGTGCTGTGGCTCACAGCTCATAGCAACCTCAGACTCTTGGGCTTGAGGGATCCTTTCTGTCTCAATCTCCCAGATAGCTGGGACTACAGATGCCCACCATAATACCTGGCTGTTTTTAGAGACAGAGTCTCGCTCTGGCTCAGGCTCGTTTTGAACCTGTGAGCTCAGGCAATCTACCTGCCTCGGCCTCCCAGACTGCTAGGATTACAGGCATAAGCCACCTCGCCCAGCCTATAGCAGACATTTTTTAACACACATTGTGCAGCTTTGGATTTACACTTGATCTTAGCCAAAAGGCTGAGAAGCAATGGCTTTGGACTTAGACAGAACATGTATGAGAGTTTTCCCTGATGCACCAGCTCATACAAGTTTGCCATAGAGCAAGGGTCAACTTTTTTGTCTCAGGACCCCTTAATGCTGATGGACCTTCCAAAGAGTTTTTTTCTTTTCCTTTTCTTTTACTTTGAGACAGAGTCTCCCTTTGTCACCCTTGGTAGAGTGCCATGATTCATAGCTCACAGCAACCACAAACTCCTGGGCACAAGTGACTCTCTTGCCTCACTTCCCAAATAGTTGGGACTACAGGTACCTGTCACAACACCTGGCTGGTAAATAACATTTTTATAAAAAGCAAGTATATTTTCCCAAAAGATATAGTGAAAAGAGTAGCAATTTTTGACATTTTTTCAGATAATGGCTGGTTTAAACGAATATAGCTGGATTTTTATTTTTTGAGACAGAACCTCACTCTGCTGTCCAGGCTAGATTAACAGTCTAGCTCATAGCAACCTCAAACTCCTGGCCTCAAGTGCTCTTGTCTCAGCCTCCCGAGTAGCTAAGACTACAGGCACATACCACAATGCCCAGCTTATTTTTCTATTTTTAGTAGAGAGGGGGTCTTACTATTGCTCAGGCTGATCTCAAACTCCTGAGCTCAAGCAGTACTCCTGCCTTCCGCTTCCCAGAGTGCTAGAATTGCATGAGCCACCACACAGGAGCTTCACAGAATAATGAGAGCAAAATGAAAAGCAACATCTTTTTTTTTTTTTTTTTTTTTTTACAGAGACAGAGTCTCACTCTATCACCCTCGGTAGAGTGCCGTGGTGTCACACAGCTCACAGCAACCTCCAACTCCTGGGCTTAGGTGATTATCTTGCCTCTTGCTAGATATTATTGCCTCCCAAGTAGCTGGGACCACAGCACCCACCACAATGTCTGGCATTTTTTTGTTACAGTTTGGCCGGGGCTGGGTTTGAACCCACTACCCTTGGTATATGGGGCCGGTGCCTTACTGACTGAGCCACAGGCACCGCCTCGAAAAGCAACATCTTAAGAAGAACGTTGTCTGTATTACCTCATTGAATCTTCCTGATAAAATAGCTAGATATTATTATTATGACATCCTCTTTTTTCAGGTGAGAAAACCAAGGCTCAGAGCACCTGCATTAGTTACATAAGAATACACAGTTAGGAACAGAGAAGTGAGAACTTGGGTCTAACTGACTCTCATCTCTGGGGTCTTCACCCCTACACTCTCCTGCAGCCACCTGGATGAAATGTAACCCAGGTTTGTGAGAACTGGGACTCTGGGGAGATGAGAACACACAAAACAAAACAAAGAAGAGAAAAAATGCTCAGTTATCCCCCCTTGGAAGCCACCATAAAGAGAATGAGTAGGCGTAATCCCAGCACTCTGGGAGGCCGAGGCGGGTGGATCGCCTGAGCAAGAGCCAGACCCTCTCTCCAAAAATAGCAGGGTGTTGTGGTAGGTGCCTGTAGTCCCAGCTACTTGGGAGGCTGAAACAAGAGAATCACTTGAGCCCAAGAGTTTGAGGTTGCTGTAAGCAATGCCACAGCCCTCTACCTAGGGCAAAAAGTGAGACTTAGTCTCAAAAAAAATAAAATAAAAAAAGAGAATGAGTAGGCCTTGAAATTTTCAGGATTACATGGAAGGCAGGCAGCCGGTGTCACCTAGAGAGGGGAGGTTGCATCATTTCCAGTGTCAGTTTCCAGTAAAAGAGATGTTTACCAAGCATTTACCACAGGCCAGTGGCTTCACCTGTTGCATCTCATTTAATCATTGTTTAATCCCCTGCAACGTGAGCTTTAGGAACAGATTGCAAAGAGGCCATTGTGAGCATCTGTAATGCTCAGAGTCATGGAGTGACTGGCTGAAGTCACTCACAGTAACTGAGTCAAAAAATGTATCTTGTCTGTGGCTCAGTGGAGTAGGGCACCAGCCCCATATACCAAGAGTAGCAGGTTCAAACCCGGCCCCGGCCAAACTGCAATAAAAAAATAGCCAGGCATTGTGGTGGGCACCTGTCGTCCCAGCTCTGGCAGCTGAGGCAAGAGAATAGCCTAAGCCCAAGAGTTGGAGGTTGCTGTCAGCAGTGATGCCACAGCACTCTACCAAGGGGGACAAAGTGAGACTCTGTCAAAAAAAGAAAATGTATCTTGTCTTACTCCAAAGCTGAGACTCTCCCGCACCTGCCTGTTGGCTGGCAAGTTTATCTATTTCAGTGTTGAGGTCTTCCCCTTCTCAGTTGTTTCAACAAATAGCAACATTAGGGTGAAGTTGTGTTTTTCAAAGGTTAGGATATTCTCAAAGGAATCACATCTTCAGGCAGGGCTCAGCCTGGACTTGCAGACTAGGAAAATGTGGACCAAGGGACACGGTGAGTCAAGAGCCGGCGCATCTCTTGACACACACAGGACTTGAACTACATTTTTGTTAATTTTGAATTACTTGCCATATCACATAAATCAGCAGAGTCCCTACAAACATGTAGACTTTGGGATTTCTCTTGTATACGCAGGCAATTTGGCAACAGATCTGCATTCTTACGTGCAGTTAGAGATAAACCCTGGCAGACAGAGGAGCAGTAACTGCACTCGCTGAACAATTGCTCCCATTTTTAAAGTATAACTTACATACAACAAAACACAGAAATTCTACTTATCAGTTCAGTGAGTTTTAACAATTGCATACACCCATATAATTGCCACGCAAACCAGGATAAACAGCAATTTCCAACCCCTGAGCAAGTGTACTCAGGCGCCCTTCCAGTCAATTCCTCTCACCACTGATTCTTCTTTAATGTTCTTGAACTTCATTCACATACATAAAATCATAAGGTGTGTCCTCTTTTAGAATGGGCCTTGTTTTGCTCACTTGCTGTTTCTTGGATGCATCCATGCTGTTGGCTGTATCACTGGCTTTGCTCCTTTCCCTTACTAGTTTTCCATGGTGTATGAACACGTTGCCACTTGTTTATCCATTCACCTGTTGCTGGATGCTTGAGTTGTTTATGCTTTAGGCTTGTTATGAGTGAGTCCACAATGAATATTTGTCCACTAATCTTTTCGGGAATGTATGTTTTCATTTCTCTTGATAACTATGTAAAAGTAGAATTTCTGGGCCATGGAAGAGGTATACATTAACTTTTTTTTGAGACAGAGTCTCACTCTATTGCCCTGGGTAGAGGGCTGTGACATCATAGCACACAGCAACTTCAGACTTTGGGGCTTAAGGGATCCTTTCTGCCTCAACCTCCCAAGTAGCTGGGACTACAGGTCCACCACAACGCCCGGCTAGTTTTTCTGATTTTAGTAGAGGCAGAGTCTCACTCTTACTCAGGCTGGTTGCAAACTCCCGAGCTTAAGCAATCCATTTGCCTTGCTTCCCAGAGTGCTAGGATTACAGGAATGAGATGCCGTGCTCAGCTGGAATATGTTAACTTCATAAGAAATATCCAAGGCTGGGCGCAGTGCCTCATGCCTGTAATCCCAGCCCTCTGGGAGGCCGAAGCGGGTAGATTGCCTGAGCTCACAGGTTTGAGACCAGCTTGAGCAAGAGCACGATTGCCATATCTAAAAATAGTAGGGTGTTGTGGCGGGAGCCTTAGTCCCAGCTACTCAGGAGGCTTAGGCAAGGGAATTGCTTGAGCCCAAGAGTTTGAGGTTGCTACGAGCTGGGTCGCCACAGTAGTCTACTGAGGGCAACAAGGTGAGACTGCCTCAAAAAAAACCAAAAAAAGAAAAAATCCAAGTTGTTCTCCAAAAGGGTTATAATATCCTTCTCTCCTATTCTTTGTAGCACCAAGTGTTAAAACTGAAAAGTTTCAGAGAAATTATGACAGGCCAATTGCCTAGTGCACCACATATGGCCAGTACAGATTAATAATTGCAAGACTTTGCATGACTTTTCTAGAACAATCAAAAGTTTTGACCTCCTTGGGCCTGTCTTCTCCCAGTTGATGCAGTGGGTCTATTCGCTTCTGCTGGAACGTATGCTCTGTGGTCAGTCACAGCTCACCTGCCTGGCTTTGCTCACTGATATGCCTCCTCTCATAGGCAACTGGAATATGCCCAAGGTCCCCCAGACATGTCACAGGAAACCAGTACTGGACCCCAGGCAGGTGAAGCAATGCACCGCCCACAGCATTTCCCGTGTTGTGGCCTCTGGCTGCAGGTCACAGATCCCTGGCCTGGCTGTTCCCCTGTTCCAATCCCAGATGCTCCTTTTGTAAATCTGTCCCCCAGGACAGGTCCCTACCCCACAGGCCCCATTCACGATGGAGTCATTCCAATCACAAGGCCACCCTCCGTCCAGCTGGATGTGTCTCTAAGCTTCCCCTGCTGCCGCTACTGCACTCTGGAACCAAATGGCTGTGTCAAATCCAGGCTCTGCCACTTACTTGGGACTCCCTGTCTTTACCTCTGTTTCCGCATCAGTAAGGTGGAGACAACATTGGCACCAGTATTAGAGGGTTATTGGAAAGACCAAGTGAATAAAGATGCTTAGAACAGAGCCAGGCGTGTATTATCACCACTGTCACTTCTGAGGGGCTTGGTGCCAGCGTGGGGGCTGCCACTGAGGACTCTCAAGGCCAGGCAGGCCAAGTGAGGCAGTGAGGGCGAAGGCCTTACTTACTCTAGCCAGAGGCTGTCCTGTGGTGAGGGGGGTCTGGCATGGCAGGTCTTCAGATTGTTCTAGAAAGATAGGCAATCTGGAATAGTCTTTGGAGTCCTTTCATTTGCAAATACTGGTAATTATTTAACTTTGGGGGGGGATGCTCTGTGCATCTAATGAAAGCTTCACATTGCTTCACCAGCATGGGGTCCAGCTGTGGCTTTCTCGGTGTCCTGGGCCCACGTCCTGGCCATGGCTTGGCCATTCCTGAGGGTTTTGGGGGGCTCCAGATACTTCAGAAGAATGTGTGGAGCGGAGGTTACGCAAGCAGTGGTTACTGTCACTGCCACCACCACTGCTGCAGCCAGGGCTGTGGCTGAAAGTCCCTCCTGGCACATTGCCTTAATCCCCACATCCCTAGCCAACATCTCTCCGCCCCCTGCCTCCAGCTCGTCCCAAGCCCGCCTGTCCCCAGCGTGGAGGCAGGACAGTGAAGAGTGTGTGAGTGAAGCCCTAGGCTCCAGCATCTCCCCTCCCTGCCCACCATGGGGCGCCGCCAGGTGAGAGAGGGCTTGCCACCTTCCCCTCAGGGGCCTGGGCAGGCCTCAAGCCTCTGCTCCTCCCTGGGAGATCATTCATGCTTCTTTCACTCCCTGCTGCAGCCCAGGCTGGAGTTTGGAGTTTGACCTGCTCAGAGGCCCTCTCGGCAGTGGGCATATAGAACGGAGAGTCACCACTGTCCTCGGACGCTCTGGGCTACAAAAGGAGAGGGAGAGCCACTCACAGCCATTTCTGCCTCCTGCCTCAGAAGCCACCAGCAGCCCCAGGGCCGGTGAGCCTTGTGTCTACAACAAGGTAAGACACCCCCCTGCTCCCAGCAGTAACCCCCCTCTCTAAAATGGGAAGCCGTGTGTGGACAGGGAGACTGTGCTGGCAGAAAGACTACAGCTGGGGACCGTGAGCCGAGTAATGGGCTCTCAGCCCCTCTCCACAGGGAAGGCTTGCCATGCCCAGGCAGATGGAGTATGTTTTGGAGGGAGGGGCCAGCAACGGGCAGCACTGGGCATGGGTCCTGCTCTTCCACTTAACCAAGTTCAAGGGCATTGAGCCAATTGTCTTCTCTCATGGAACCTCAGGTTCCTTACCCGTCAGATGGGAAGGCAGACCTCACCCTGGCCCAGCCCACAGGTGTGTATAAGAACCCAAAGAGATAAAGAAGGTAAATACATCCCGGTAAGTGACAGAAAGCTGCAGGGTTGTATCGCTACAACTACATCTGCTGTTAACTACAAAGCAAACGCAAGTTCTCACTGGTCCTTGTTGGACACGTGCAGAAAGCTTTCCACCCCAGATCTCATGTCACTGACACAGTGACCCTGTAAGGTGGGTGCAGCCTCCTCTAATTTACAGACCGAGAGCCTGAGGGCCAGGGAGCAACTTGCCCAGGCAATGCAGACTTGCCATGTGAGTGGCAAAGCCGAGACTCAGCCTCTGTGGCCATGAGCTTATGCACAATATCAGTGGCTTTCAAATGGTGTCTGCAGCATCGTTCTGGGGAAAGGTTGGTAGTGGGGTTTCCCCAAAAGGGCAGCCTGTGGACACGGCTTTGAAAAATGCTGCCCCCTTTTCAGGAGGTCTCACTGTTCAAGGGTCTGTAGCAAAGGCTTTGACAATATCACAATGCATACTGAGTACCCACCTGGGGGACACAGTGTGAGTGAGACAGACAGGGTCCCTGCCTTTGTGGGTCCAACAGTGTAGGAGAGACATGTGGAAATGACAGAACCACCTACATCTAATGTTATGCTTAATTCAACTGGGATGACAAGTCATAATTGCTAAGATAGCAAATAACTTGGGGACTCGATGTTTTAAAGAAGTACGCCGGGTACATAACTATTGTGTATCTTTACAATGTACATGCAATGTTTTGATACAGGCCAATGTGAGTTAATCAAATCAGGGTAATTTGGGTATTCATCACTTTAGGCATTTATCATTTCTTTGTGTTAGGAACATTCCAATTCTACTCTTTTAGTTATTTTATAGTAAACCCTAACTTATTATTGATTATAATCACTTCATTGTGCTATCAAATATCATTTATTCTATATGACTATCTAACTATATTTTTGTACCCATTAACCATCCTCGCTTTATCCTCCTCCCCATTCCCTATTCCCCTTTCCAGCCTTTGGTAACTGTCATTCTACACTCTGTCTCCAAGAAATCAATTATTTGTAATATTTAGCTCTCAGGGATCTGATTTAGATTGAGGCCAAGAGAGGGCTGCTGGGGGGATATGCAGTGGGCTGCCATCCAAAGGATGAATAGAAGTTTGTTAAGCCAAGAGCACAGGGAAGAGCACCTCAGACAGAGGGAACTGAATGGCAGAGACGCTGAAGCTAGAAATAGTGTTCAAGGAATAAAAAGAAGCCAGTGTGCCATGAGCAAACAGAGGACCTCAGCAGGCGCTGAGGTGTCCTGAGCAGGATAGTGACCTGATCTATTTATGCTCCAAGGCCAACTAGAAGGAAGCAACCATGGCCTTGGAATGGCAGCACCGGAGTACTTGCTCTAACCCAGCCAGTAGTGATGATGGCTCAGATGAGGGCTTTAGAAGTAAGGTGAGGGAAATGGAGCAGATTCAAGTTACTGTGGAAGTAGAAGAGAACAGAATGAGGGGTGAATACATTTGGAGAGTGAAGGAAGAGATGCTATAAATTCTTTGCTGGTATGTGTGTGCACCCAGCATCCTTGGTGCTTAAAAACAGTGCCTGGCACGTGGTGCTCACAGACCACTTGCTGAATGAATGAATGAAGAGAGACTTGCCATTGAGTGAGATGCAGAAGACTGGGATGAGCACACATTTGGTCTCTAACTTGCAATATTAACTCCGAGGTGTCCATTAGGCCCCCATGAGGGATGCCACCTTGGCATTTGGACAAGTCTGGGTTCAGGTGTTCTCATGACTTCTGTTCTAAGAATCAAGAGACAAGGTCTTTCTCTGCAGGGTGGAGGAGAATGCTCACCTGAGTCCCCCGCATTCCCTGGGTGCATCTGTTCTCCTGCCGTGGACCACTCCGGGAGACATGCCCTGCCCCATCATGTCTAGAATTTCTTTCCAAGTTGCCAGAGCTGTGGCTCTTCCTAATGGGAAGGGGTGATCCTGGCCTCTGGTTCAGCCTGAAGTCCTGCAGTCTGTCCTCTTGTTTTTTCTAGAGACCTCGTGCTAAGGAACCCCATGGCATGAGCTGGTCAGGGGGGAGAGGTGGCTGTTCAGCTCCTTCCCTCTGCAGTTCCAGGCAGAAGTTCCAGCTTGTTTATGGCAGGGAGGTGGGCAGTTTCCTCCACTATGGGTGGCCTCAGAGGAGTGGAAACCAAGGGTGTTCATGGCTGCCAGCCTGGGAGGTGCAGCCCATGCCTGTCTTATGTTATCACTTCTGGAATTTTCCCCACATGTCTCTAAGTAAGGAGCTTGAGAACTAAACCTGAGTTTGAGCCCTGGTTCAGTCATTTACCAGAGGTATGGCCTTGGGCCTGGCCTCGGCTTGGTTATTCCTCACCTTCCAGTGGGGTTAATCAGAGGCCTGACCTCTTAGGTGAGCTATGTGCTCAGAATGTGATTCATGCACATGGGTGGCCAAGGTCTGCCTGACCACAAAGTTCATGCCCTTTTGGGGGGGTGGGGTGGGGGAAAGATTTTATAAGAAGGATGGGACAGGCCACGTATTCTGCACATAACCACGTTATGTTGTGAATGAACTTGCTTACTGCTGCTAACAAACCTGTGATGATCACACCCATTTTACAGATGGGACACTGAGCCCCTGGGGAGTCTGGTGCTCATAACTAACATTTGTAATTAGATGGTCATTGTCATCTTCAGTCAGTGCAGACAACGTCCCTTGTTTTTCTGTCTCTCTCTCCCTTCCTCTTCCTTTGGCGTTCTGCTCTCCTCCTGTTCCTGCCACCTCTTCTAACTGGTTTGATATTTGTTGGAGACTGTGCCTTCATCCTGGCAAAATACTTAGTGCTATTTTGTGTTTTTAATTGTTTCTAATGTACACAGATGGCTTTATGCTGTGAATCTTGTTCTATTTATTTCTTTCCTTCTTCTTTCGTGGTAAAATGTTTCAGATGCACAAAAGTTATGAAGAATAATGTGGCCTAGACAATGGGAGCACACTCGGAGCCAGCCGAGGACATGGAACACAGCAAATGCAATCAGGACCCCCCACTTACCTTTAGTCTGTGTCCTGGGAACCCATTTGCGGATCTTTTCTTTGCACTGGGGTGTGGAAAATTTTCACATCTGCTGAGGCATGGAAAATTTTCACATCTACCAATAGCAAATTATGTCAGCATCCAAACGCAAGGCGTGAGAGAAGTGCCTGCTTAACTGAGCTTCCTTTTGTGCCTTGGCCAACGGGCAACCTCAAGGGTAGCTTTGTTATATAACACGGGCTGCTGAGAACACTCCCTTTGCTTGCAGGGAGGGTCTTTCACAAGAGGTGAAGCAGGAGCCCACCCCCAGCTGGGCCCTCCTTTGACAAGCTGGGAACAAAGATTCACAGTGCTTGGGGTCCTTTCCCTGAGTGGTCCTGGGCACACACACTGCTGCAAGGGGCTGGGATGAAAACCTGTGAGGACGGGTCCGGGGAAGCCTTACTCATCGCTTTACTCTTTGTGCTGATCACAGAACTTAGTATACAGGTGGTGCCTAGTAAAGGTTTGTTCTACTGAGGCCTAGCATAGAGCCTGGTGCACAGTTGGTACCTAAAATGCTCATTCCACTGAGTCCCCAATGCGTAGTGTGATTCACCGTTGGTGCCTAATAAATGTTTATGGAAAAGAAACAGAGACAGAAGGAAGGAAAGAAGGGATAAGGACAGGAGGAAAGGACAGACCAGCCAGGATCGGCTAACAGCAGGAGCTTCAGCTGGTGGGTTTGAATCCCACCTCTAGCCCTGACTGGGCCCTAGAAGTGAGCGGCACTGCTAGGGCCCGAGTCCGGTTGGCTTTCACCTCTCGGTGCCTCTGACTGCCACCTGTACAATGGAGGTGTAGCTGTGATTACCTCACAGGACCGAGCAGGAAAGTAAGTTGGATACCTGACGCTTAAAACCCGAGCTCCCCCAAGTGCCGGAGACCGCCCTTACACCTGCCGCCCGGGCTAGTCGCTGCGCTAGCCGGGACTGCGGCTCCGGCAGCAGCGCTGGGGTCCGGAGGGCCCCACCTCCCTACGGCTCAGGAAGAGCTCAGAATCGGTGCCAGGCTCCCGGCGGGCCCCACAGCGGTGATGAATAACTTGTTTATCTGTTCTTGCTGCTCCCACCGCTCGCGGTGCCTGGCGGGCAGCGGGCTGGAAGGGCGGGCTGGGGGCGGGGAGGGCTCCCCGGCGGCCGCCCCTCCTCCCTCCGCCCCCGCCCGGCCCCCAATTGCCGGTCAGTCTCCACCTGCACCTGCCTCCCGTGAGGCAGGTCCTCGCCTTCCCCACAGTCTCTTGTTCCGGAAGCAAAAGGTTGAAGTGTTTGCAGACGCAGGATCTGAAACAAGACGGGCTGCGTGCCAGTCCCCGCTTTGCCGCTGGTCAGCTGCGTGACTTCGGACGCGACGCTAAGCCTCTCTTAGACACGGCTTTCTCACCTGTGAAGCTCAGTGAAGACATCACCTGCCTAATGGGGGTTCACCGTCGAGCCAGCCCCGCAGGCCCCAGGCCCCCTTCCCCAAGCCTCCAGAATCCGCCCTTCCCGGTTGGAACCCGAGGGTCTCCGGCAGGGCTCCCTCCCACTCTCACACACAGACGGGAGGCCGGGTTCAGGGAGGTGAGCCTGATCTTAAAACCGACACCCGACTGAGATTCAGAGAGGTGAGAGGGGGTCTGGGTTGGAATTTTGGCTACTTTAGAGTAGGTGAAAGGTCATGGAACTTGGGGCTGCCCAGGACTAATGAGGCTGTCTGTCACCCGTTCTTCTGCCTTCTCTTTCTTCCCTCTTTCCTCCCATTGGTTCAATGGATCCATAGTTACTTGAGTCTGCCCTTCCTGGGAGAGGGTGGCCATGTCCCAGGCCTGAGAAGCTGTGAACATCCTCCCAGTAAACATAGAGCAGGCCTAGAGAGAGATGTTCAAAGCTACAACTTGGTGGGTGGTGCTGGTAGCTCAGTGGGTAGGACACTGGCCACATACACCGAAGCTGGTAGGTTTGAACCTGGCCCGGGCCAGGTAAAACAACAATGGCAACAAGAAGAACAACAACAAAAAATAGCCAGGGGTTGTGGCGGGCGCCTGTAGTCCCAGCTACTTGGGAGGCTAAGACAAGAGAATTGCTTATGCCCAAGAGTTTGAGGTTGCTGTGAGCTATGATGCCAGCACTCTACCCAGAACAACAGCTTGAGACTCTATCTCAAAAAAAAAAAAAAAAAAAGTATCTTATGCCTCTAAGGCAGTGGTTCTTAAGGGAGGTAGTTTTGGCTATCATAACTAGAGGAGGGAACTGTAACCAGGCGCTTAGTGCTGTCTAACCAGCTTTGCTGCTAGACACCCTACAATTCATAGGGCGGCCCCCACAGCACAGAGTTTCCATCCACAATGTTGACAGCACTGGCGTTGAGAAACTCTGCTCTTAGGACAAGGAACATCTTGCTTGGGCAACAAGACCATTCTGTCTTTGGACAGCTCTGATTGGAAGCAGGACATTGTTCCCCAATTGTCCCCCCCTTAACTGGTCGATTAATCACCAAGTCTTATTAATTCTAACTCCAGATTATTTCCCATATCTCTCTGATGTGGTCTGAATCACAAATTATTATGCTGAAACCTAAAGTCCCAGTGCAATAGTATTCAGAAGTGGCGCCTTTGGAAGGTGATTAGGTGATGAGGGTTCTGCCCCCATGCATGGAATTAGTGCCTTTGTGAAAGAGTCCTGAAGGTGCCTGCTTCCTCCTGCTACTATGTAAGGACACAGCAAGAAGGTGTCATCTACGAGGAAGGGACCCTCAGCAGACACCTAATCTGTTAGTCCCAGATCTGTGGGTAGTAAATTTATGTTGTTTACAAATTACTCAGCCTGAGGCGTTTTGTTTCAGCAGAAGGAATGGACTAATATCCTTTTAGCTTTCTTTATATATCATATCAAGCCTGAGTCGTTACCTCCAGAATAACATTCCTGCCCATCTTCTTGCTTCTAGTCAATCATACTACTTTCTTTCTTTCTTTTTTTTTTGGGACAGACTCTCACTATGTTGGCCTCGGTAGAGTGTTGTGGTGGCTCACAGCAACCTCACATTCTTAGGCTTAAGCGATTCTATTGCCTCAGCCTCCCAAGTAGCTGGGACTATAGGTGCCCACCACGCCACCTGGCTATTTTTTTGTTGCAGGTGTCACTGTTGTTTAGCAGGCCTGGGCCAGGTTCCAACCTGTCAGCCCTGGTATATATGACTGGCCCTAGCCGCTGAGCTACAGGTGCCAAGCCCATACCACTTTTTTATTAAAAATTCTTCAATGGTGTCCTTTAACCTAGAGCAAAGGAAGGGTTTCTGTGTTTCAAGAGATGTTTCAAAATTTATGAGAGTGTTTTGGGTTTTCCCAAGAATTGAGGAGTGATACTGGCATGAACGGAGGCCAGAGATACCCAACATCCTGAAATGCACAGAGGGACTACCTTGCATAACACAGACTTTCAGCTGTCCCACCAGACATTCACGTGGGCACAAAACACATTTATCACTATGCAAATCTAGAACCTACCTCCAGTCTACATAAAACACAGAGGGTTAGGGTATTTTTACTTTTAAAATGTCCCTGCTTTTTCTGCACACAGCATTGTCTCATATTTTTCAGTAGACTTGCTCTTTTTAAAAATTTTTCATTTAGTAGACTTTCTCTTAAACTAAAAACATGGTAAACCATGGCACTTACTTGAGTTTCTTCAGATTTTTTAAAATCACAAAGAATTTTCGCACACGTAAACATTTGATGTGTATACTAGTTCCTATTCTGTTGTTCCCCTGTATTTTCCCTCTTTAATTATGCTTTAACTTTGTGTGTTTTCAGAATGGAATGAGTTCTAATTTTCTTGTTTTACTTAAATGGAAAACTTATTCTATATAATAGGTGAAAGCATCATACTACTTCTTACATGTTGGGGCATTATTTTCTTTTGTTTGTTCATTTGCTTTTAAGACAGAGTCTCACTTTGTTGCCTTCAGTAGAGTGCTGTGCTGTCACAGCTCACAGCAACCTCCAACTCTTAGGCTTAAGCAATTCTCTTTCCTCAGCCTCCCAAGTAGCTAGGACTACAGGTACCCACCACAATGCCTGGCTAGCATTCATTGTTTTATCGTGAGTTGGTTTCCTTTTATTTCACTTTTCTACTACAGTTGAACACTGTATATACATATTTTTTAAGGCATACGTAGGGGTAGGTAATGTTAACTATAAATTTCACTTTCAGTAAAAGGGGTGTTACAAAATATGTGTTATAAAAGCAGGGGATGATATCTGACAGGTTGAGACTATTGACCTTCTAAAACTCTTGGAATGACATTAAGGACTGGTAGAATCCGTCTCCTTCCTTTCTGACTAGCCTCACCTCCTTCCCCCTCCCTCCATCCTGACTTACTGCTCAGGCAAGAGTCTGGTGGTCCTTCAGTCATGATATGTTCACTCATACCTCAGTGTCTGCAATTACCTGACATGCTCCCCAACCCTCTGTTTATCCACATAGGATCTGTACTCATTCTTCAAAACCTAACTTAGGTGCTACTTTCTGGATTCTTCCATATAAAATTAGATGGTCCTTTCCTCACTACACCTTATAGAAAATAGAAGTGGTAATGTGTCAATAGTGGCTACAATGTACCAAGCACAGTGTCTGTGCAAGGCACCATGCTCAGTACATGCTCACAGCCATCTATGAAACCTTAGCTCTCATTGCCCCCCTTTGTAGAGATGAAGGAACTTGTCCATTTCCTCAGGGTTGGTAAATGGCAGAGTCCACTCTATCACTCATGAGCTGGAATTCCTCACCGAGCTGTCTCTTCTACTCTATGAAACATCGCATGTGGGACTATTGTACATGGACTGTGCCATCCCTGGACTGTGCCTCACAGAGGGCAGAGAGTAAATATTTTTCATTCCCGAGCCCCTAGAGGCTGACACCGAGTGGAGTTGCATGTTACCACAGGAATAAATTAAAGCCCTAATCACTTATAATCAAAATCACCCATGGGAATTTCACTGGTTTCTGACTGTTACTGTGACAAGTGACCATAACTTAGTGGCTGAGACAATACATATTTATTATCTTATAGTCCTAGGAGTCAAAATTTCCAAATGAGTCTTATTGGACTAAAATCAATGTGTCAGCAGGGCTAAAGTCCCTCAGGATGCTCTAGGGGAGAATCTGTTAATTTGCCTTTTCCAGTTTCTCAAAGCTGCCCAAATTCCTGGGCTCATGGCCCCATTACTTCATCCTCAAAGCCAGAAATAATTGAGCCAAACCTTTCTCATGCTATGGTCCCTTCTTTTTATCTCTTCCGATTCTGTCTTTCCTTGTGATAACATAAGACCTGCCCAGTTAACCCAGGCATTTCCCTATTTTAAGGTCAGCTGACTGGCAACCTTAATTCTGTCTACAAACTTAATTGTCCTTTGCCATGTAACAGCATATTTACAAGTTCTAGGGATGAGATATAACCTTGTTGGAGGGTCATTACTCTGCCTACCACAAGAATCCCTTAAATTGCCCAGGGATGTGCAAGCTACTGAGGAACAGCCTAGGCTAGTGATTTAAAGAGTGGATTCTTGAACAAGATTATTTAGGTTCCAATCCCAACTTTACCACTTGAGCTGTATTACCTCGGGTAAGTCACTTAACTTCTCTGCTTCAGTGTCACCATCTGTAAAGTGGGGATGATAACAACAGTACCCACTTTGCAGGTTTATAAACCCATAGAGTGATACCTGGAATACAGTAAATGCCGTATGGATATTTATAAAATATATACAATTTGACAGGTATATCCAGCTTCGGAGCAAGACTGTAGTGCCTGAATAAGCCTCACACAAAATTGTTGACCCTTCACTCAGCGTGTCTGACTTTTCTGACTCAGGTGTGTCTCACTTTTCTCTTGCTCCAGAACATGTGCTACCCGAGTGGAAGAGGATGCTGTAACTATCTTTCTTGTTTAAATTATTTATTATTTTTTATATTTTGCCAAACGAATAGTTGAGTTGGTAAAAATCGACCTTGTGTTTGATGTGACTTCATTGTAACTGTTTCTTGAATGAGTGAGTGGAAGGATAGATCTGTCATCCCTGAAGATCTGTCTCTACCATGTATCTCTCCATGTGGGTCTGCTTTCTCAGATGTTCCAGAGAGGCAGCTACAGAAAAAGAGAGGAGTGATGCTGGGATCTGGCATCTGACATGCAATTGCATTTCCCCAGGAGCCAGAGGGTTCGTTCAGGACCATGGAGAGCAGTCCCAGCAGCAGCCCTCAGCCTCCACAGTCAGATCCCCTGGAGGCGTTTCCCAGGAAGAGCCTGGAGCCAGGTGACATTGCTGTGCTGGTTCTATACTTCCTCTTCGTCCTTGCTGTTGGACTATGGGTAAGCCAGGCTGGTGTGGGGGCGGGGGCGGGGTGTGTGTGTTCCAGGGGATGGGCAGACAGGGACTGATCTGGCCAGAGACCTAGCGAGATAAGATACTGACAGAGAGGAAGAAAGGAGCTCAAGGTCATAGAGTAATTAGAACTTTACAATTTAAGAGGTGGGTGGATCACCTGAGCTCAGGAGTTTGAGAGCAGCCTGAGCAAGAGCAAGACCCTTTCTCTAAAAATAGCCGGTCATTTTGGCAGACACCTGTAGTCCCAGCTACTTGGGAGGCTGAGACAAGAAAATCGCTTGAGCCCAAGAGTTTGAGGTTGCTGTGAGCTATGACTCCACAGCACTCCACCCAGGATGACTAATTGAGACTCTGTCTCAAAAAAAAAGCAAAAAAAAAAGCATTGGGTGTTGATGATGTGTCAGATGCTGTGTTAAGCACTTTCACTTCTGTTATATCATGTAATTTGCTCATGTCTCCATGAGGAAGACACTATTACTATATTCATTTTACAGTTAAGGAAACAAGCTCAAAGAATTCAAGATCTCTGTTAGTAAGTTGGAGGGCTGGGGTTAGAGTCCCTATCTCCCTTACTTTAGTGCCCATGCTCTTTTTAAAAAAAATTTATTTAGAGGTCTCAGCACCCATAGCTCAGTGGTTAGGCACTGAGTGGTTAGGGGCTGGTGGGTTTCAACCCAGCTGGGGCCTGCTAAACAACAAATAGCTGGGTGTTATGGTGGGAACCTGTGGTCCCAGCTACTTGGGAGGCTGAGGTGAGAGAATCGCTTGAGCCCAAGAGTTGGAGGTTTCTGTGAGCTGTGATGTCACAGCACTCTACCCAGAGCAATAGCTTGAGTCTCTGTCTCAAAAAACAACAACAACAACAACAAAAAAACGATTATTTACAGAAAAAAAATTAAAGACAAGACAGTTACATGGGTCAAAAATAAAAATAACTTACGACATATAATGAAATGTCTATACTTATCTTCACAGGTAACCACTATCATTAGCTGATTAGTACAGTAATGTATTCTTCCAGTTTCCTTATGCAAATCTAAGGAAATATTAATGTGTCTACTTTTCTCTTTCTTAAATAGAAGGTGGTTTATTATAATACTTTTTTTTTTTTTTTTTTTTGCAGTTTTGGCCAGGGTTGGGTTTGAAACCCCCACCTCCAGCTTATGGCGCCGGCGCCCTACTCCTTTGAGCCACAGGCATCACCCTATAATACTTTTTTAACTTGCTTTTTTTTTTTCACAGTATCTTGCAGATATATTTTCATACCAGTACAAAGAATATTCCTTATCTTCTTAAAAGTTTCACAATACCCACTTAGATGATTGTACTGTAATTTATTTAACCAATATCCTACTGAGGGTCATTTAGATCATTTCCCATTTCTTACTGTAAGAAATTATGGTGTCATAAACAAACCCTGTACGCTTGTTATTTTGGAATGTAGCTATGACATAGAATAAATTTCCTGTAATGAAACTGTCAGGTTGAAGTACACATGCATTTGTAATACACTACTTTCTGTCAAATTTCCCTCCTGAAGTGCACATGTCAGTAAAGTGTGAGAAAATCTGCTTTATCACACCCTCACTAAACTTGTTGCCAAACTTTTTCATTTTTGTCAAACTGAAAGGTAAAAATAATAACTAAATGTATTGTTAATATACATTTATCTTGTCATGGATGGGGCTGGGAATCTTTACCTATGTTTAGAGACCACTTATATTTCCTTTGAGTGAAGAGTCTCACTTGGTCATCCTTGGTAGAGTGCAGTGGTGTCATAGTTCACAGCAACCTCAAACTCTTGGGTTCAAGCGATTTTCTTGCCTCAGCCTCCTGAGTAGCACCTGCCATAATGCCTGGCTATATTTAGAGATGAACTCCTAAACTCAAGCAATCCACCTGCCTTGGCTTCCCAGAGTGCTGGGATTACAGGTGTGAGCTACAGCACCCGTCAGATCTGACCTTTCTGTTTCCCGTACCTTTATAGGATAGATGGTTGTGAAGAATAAGGGCTTTTGAGTCAGACAGACTTATGATCAGGGTTCAGAGTAGAGTTCAAGTTAGGATAAGGGTTAGGTCCTGGGATCTGTGTTTTCACAAGAGAACCAGGAAACTCTGATGTATCTCTGGTCTGGGTAATCCTTCAGCACAAGGTATACCTTATTGTTAGAAAATAGTCCTAGGTCAATGTTCAGCAGGAAGGAGCCCTAGAGGTTGTCTTCTATAATAAGATCATTTGCAGATCTGAAAAGGTGCCATTTTGTGCCATCTCCCATTCAGAATAAGAATTCCCTCAACCAAGAGAGGTTAACAACCTGTCCAAGATCAAGATCACACAAGCTACTTAATGGTGAAAATGACTCTATTAAAACACTTTCTATAATAGGAGGCTCACTCCTTCCGAAGATGGTTTTATAGACCTGCCAAGAAGCTGGGCTCCAAAATCAAGTGGTCCCGGGTTTGAATTCCTAGCCCTTCCACTGTTCAGGAATGTGGCACTAGGCAAGTGGCTTTACTGCTGAGCTTCTACGGTCTGAGTGTGTCTCTCAAAATTCATATGTTGAGGGCGGCTCCTGTGGCTCAGTGAGCAGGACGCCGGCCCTGGATACTGAGGGTAGCGGGTTTAAACCCAGCTTTGGCTAAACTGCACGACAATAATAGCCAGGCGTTGTGGTGGGCGCCTGTAGCATCAGCCACTCGGAAGGCTAAGGCAAGAGAATCGCCTGAGCCCAAGACCTGGAGGTTGCTGTCAGCTGTGACGCCATGGCACTCTATCCACGGTGACAAAGTGAGACTGTCTCTCTTAATAAAAGAAAAAAAAAAGAAATCAGGTCAATTTAAGCAGGTGGCCAACCATGGAGGTTCTATGTACTTATATCATTGCCACTTATACCCGTTAAAAGCATTAAATGGCTCCCAGCTGAATTCAGCAGGAATTTTGAAAATACACCCTGAGGACCCTCTTGGCTAGGCAGAAAGCACTTCACGGGTTCCTCAAACAAGGAGCATCCAGGCCAAACAACGACAAGGGAAACTGCTCTGTGGAGCCCGTTCTTGGATGTTGTGTGTTTGATGTATTATCGTGTATTCCTTCCTTCACCAAATAGTTACTGATGCTTGTTGTGGCCTCAGGGAATACAACAGTGAACAAAGCCCCAAGCCATGTCCTCACAGAGCTTGCATTCTAGGGAGTGAGTGAGACCAGACCAGAAGTAAAGAAAAGAGGTGTTATCTCAGATAAGTACTATGGAGACAGGTAAAGCAGCAGGCGAGATAGGGAATGCTGAGTGGGGGGAGGGGTTAAAATTTCAGATG
>CAUYON010046718.1:0-16826 GCA_963573935.1 Arctocebus calabarensis
AGAAAGAAAGAAAGAAAGAAAGAAAGAAAGAAAGAAAGAAAGAAAGAAAGAAAGAAAGAAAGAAAGAAAGAAAGAAAGAAAGAAAGAAAGAAAGAAAGAAAGAAAGAAAGAAAGCTTCAGTAGCTTTTAAAAGATTCCCAGGTGATCTTAATGTAAAAGCCAATTTGGGAACTACTGCATACTACTGTCTTAACTTTTGACTAAAACGCTGCCTACCCAGGTGCCTTCCATTACCAGTCTTCATTCACACAGCTCTGTTTATTCCTTGTCCAAGCACATTCCACCCATTTGAATCCTCTCACCCTGAATCTGGATTCCTAAGAAATTGATTAGAATTTCTGGATTACCTGGTGGATTACTCTACATCACCCTTTAGCTTATGAAGGCTCAATGCCAATTACATGGGAGACTTACCAACAGCCCACCTGAGTGGATGCAAGACCCACATGTAAGCAATGAGTACTACAAACTAAAAAATATAAATGGGGCCAGACCTTTGGTTTTCATAAATACCTCAGGAAAAACCCTTAGAAAGGCTCTCAGTATAAACTGTATATCGGTTAAGCTCCTGAAGTTGACAGAAGTAACAGCAGATAAGGAAAAGAGGCTCAGAGAGTAGAAAAGCCAAGGTCACAAAGCTCATAAGGTGGGCCACCAAGAGGATTCTATCCGGAAGGATGTGGCTATTGTGAGGACAGATGGGCTAATGCGTGCACAAGACATGCGGTCTGCTTATCTATTCATGGATAGTCATCAAACTTCTTTGTCTTCATTCAACGTGTTCCACAGATATCACTGAATTGGGGGAGGGATGGCTAAACAGTGAGCACAAACATTACTAGATAAGGAAAGAAAAATAGATATAGAAGAGAACTTATCAAATCCAAAAACTTAAAAGGCAAATAATCAAAATTTATACATATCATTCAAAATAAGTTGAAAATATAGAAGTGGAGGTTAGCTGGCACTCCATCTGAATCCAAATTAGAGACCAAAGTCAAGTGTAAAACATACAGAACACAAGTTTTCTGAAAACTCCTGTCTGTTTTTCACCCCCCACTAGTTATTAATCTCACAATTAATAACTCACTTATTAATTGTAAGTTAATAAGACTCACGAGCTTATTAATTGTAGCTCAGAGAGACTCAACATCTTGAAAATTTCCAGAACAATGTTGGCAACTCTTTCTCCACAATTACTCTTTGATAAAGGTAGGGATCTTGTCCCAGCTTGCCCTCCAGTTTTCATGACCCCAGTTAGTGACTATGTCTCTTTTTAATACACTTGCTATGTTTTGTTTTTTTTTTTTAATTTAAACAATCATAAAAGTCTTGAATTGGTGTTTACCTCTCAAAAACTGAATTTTCCTGGGCTGATGGTAGGAGAAGAAAATGGTCCCCTTTAAGCAGCAGCGAAATCACAGGTAGTGGGAGGGGTCGTCACTCACTGTGGCACAGCGTCAGGAGGCCTGCATCGCACCTGGGCACCAGGGGTATGTCTGTTCTTCTCAAATAGCTTCAAGCCCATCACATGTCAAAGAATCACAGCTGCAGAGAAATTCACCAGCATACAAGTACTAACCCAGTGAGCTCCTCCGGGAAGCATTAACCTCACCCCTGTCCCTTCTTCTGCCCCTCCATAGACTGGTCACCATCAGCTTCAAATCTGGCCAGTTCTCAAGGAGCAAAATGAAGAAATGTTCATAAGGAACAGAAAGTCTGATGCTTATTTCTGAAGTCTCAATAACCCTTCCAGTGCAGAATTAGCAAATTAACCAATATTCTGGGCAATAAATCTGCTTCTTCTGAAGTAAGTCGAAATGTCAGTGGAATGGATATCTGTGCATCCTGAAAACTGACACCAATATGTATTAGCTATCTATCACTGCATAATGAATTTTCAGAAATGTGGTACATTAAAATAACAAGCCTCTATTACCATAGTTTCTAGGGTCAACAGTCCAGAGACAGGTGGGGTTTCTGTCTGTGTCTCTTGGCCGGCTACAATCGTCTCACAGCTTGGCTGGGGAAGGGTCTGTGAGCTAGCTTGCTCACGCGGCTGTTGGCAGACAGTGTGTCCTTGGTGGCTGATGGCCACAAACATCAGTACCTTCCCACATGTGTCTCTCCAGGGGGCTACTCACAGCTTTTTTCTCCTAGAGCAAGAAATGAAAGCGGGTAAGAGGGAGCAGCAAAAGAGAAGTCACAATTTTTTGTAACATCTCAGAAGTGACAAGCCATTATTTTTCCCTGCTCTGTTCATGAGAAGCCTGTAAGCCTGGCCCACATTCAAAGGGAGAGGATTCTGTAAAGGTGGGAATACTAAGAGGCAGGGATTGTAGGGCCCATCTTATTGGCTCCCTGGCGTATAACGTAACTCCTCCTCACATTAGACAGTACTGCACCCCAAAGTCCCTTCCGAATGTTAAATGTTCTGTGTTAAACGTTTTGGGATGTGGCACACTTTCCCTGAATCAAACCACACTAAGAAAGAACAAAAGCAACTTACCAGCTTGTATCTGGAAGATAAGAGCATAAATTAAACATGCATATTTTGGCCAGGTGCAGTGATTCACACCCGCACTCCTAGCACTCTGGGAGGCTGAGGCAGGTGAACTGCTTGAGCTCAGGAGTTCGAGACCAGCCTGAGCAAGAGCAAGACCTCATTTCTACTAGAAATAGAAAAACTAGCTGGGTGTTGCTACTTGGGAGGCTGAATCGAGAGGACTACTTGAGCCCAAGAATTTGAGGTTGCTGTGAGCTATGATGCCATGATACCCTACCCAGAGTGACAGAATGAGACTATCTTAAAAAAAAAAAAAACTGCATATTTTGCAGGACAAACTTCTTGCTTATAAGGGCTACTTTCAGACCTTCACCTCACAGGGCCACCAGTCCAGACCTACAGCCTCATAGACTCTGCCCAGTCACAACCAGCTTTCTCTCCTGTAAGATTCACCTTAAAATCATGCAGCCCACACCCTAAAAACCTAGTTTTCTTTTTCTCCTGGTACTAAGACTTCAATGAAGTGTGTTCTCCATTATTGCAGTAGGTTTAATAAATTTAACATTGTGTGACCAATAGATTTTTCTGTGGACTTTTTGAGAAATCAACAGCTGGCAATCTCAAGTGTACAAAGGATTGTTTCAGTTTTCCATAACCAAAAAATCTTCACCCATAGTCACTACAGAATGATACATTATTTTAGTCAAACTGCCCCAATATAAAGATGAACCAAAAAGAAAAATGAAGTTATAACTAATCCATTGATACTTAGGAAAATGAACTGTGGCTTGCTATGCCTTCAGCTGTCATACTAAATCATCTTACTTAGAAGAATACATTTGGTTAGATTTATCGACAGCAAACATTTAAATTAATGTTTTCTTCACGTCATTCTGCCTTTTCTTACTTGTTTATTGGGGATGGCCCTTTGCCACCTTTCTTCACCATCCCCATGAACAGGAAATTTGTAAAATTGTTAAACCTTCTTTCTGCTACACAGACAAAAACTTCACTAGATCCATCACTTACAAAGTAATATTCTTTCACATCTCAAAATATTACCTTGGCCTTTCAATGTGTTTGAGCTACTCCTTGATTTGTTTAGAATCTTTATTGACTTTTTCGGGTTTTTTGGTGAAAAATAAAGCATCAAGCTCTCTCTTCTGTGTCCAGTGTCAAAAGCAAACAGCACTGTGATTCACAGCATTTATCTCCAAGGTGCTTAATGAATATGAAATATTTTATGGTGTGAGACTTTCTGTTGTCATTGTTCAATTATGAAAATTAATGGTGCTACTCATGTGAAAATTATACTTGATACTTAGACCTTTAATGTGATTATGCCATCTAAAATATAAAATAATCTGACTCACATTGTGTCTCTTTTTTTTTTTTTTTTTTGAGACAGAGTCTCACTATGTCACCCTCAGTAGAATGCCATGGCGTTACAGCTCACAGCAACCTCAAACTCTTGGGCTTAAGTGATTCTCTTGCCTCAGCCTCCCGAGTAGCTGGGACTACAGGTACCCGACACAATGCCGGGCTATTTGTGTGTGTGTGTGTGTGTGTGTGTGCAGTTTACATTGTTGTTTTAGCTGGCCTGGGCTGGGTTCTAACCTGCTAGCTCTGGTGTATGTGGCCAGTGTCCTACCCACTGAGCTATGGGCCCCACCCTCTCTTCTTATTTTTTAGAATTGCTTCATCTTTACTTAATAACAAGTTTCCCTCTACCTAATCTCTATCCTCACTCACTCTAAGCTGCTGTGTGCAATGGTAATGATGGAGAAAATATTTTTAATATGTAAGAAAGTCATCCTTACATGCACTATTTATCTTCTAATGATGATTAATGCTGCTAATCTGATGCCCAATTGAACCTATGAATTTTAAAATTTGCTTATTATTTAAACAGCAACATAGGCCACCATTGTGAAAGAAAACCATTCAATTAGCTGTGAAAAATGGAGAAATGTTTGTCTGTAGATGATTAAGCCTTCAAAAGGGGAAAAAAAGGTACATATTCCAACATTTTAATTTTTAAAATATATATAAGCAAATGGGAACCTGGTTATTGATCTTACAGTGAGGACTTTTGATTAAATAATCATACGATAAAGAGGATTTTTATTGTTAGTATTATCTTTCTAAGATAATTTCCCTTTAATTTTAGATCAAAACCATGTTCTTACAGCTCAAAATACAAACCTATGGAGATTTCAAGCCCCAGCCAACCCTTTGAATAAAAAATCACTATATTTTTTTTCAAGTCCTTGGGTATGCTAGTCCTTGCATTCTAATGAGTAATTAGTACCACTACCAACACATTAATCACACATATGGCTGCTTTAATAAGTAATTTTTCCGTGAATGTACTTAAAGATTATGATTGAAATGAAAATGCCTCTGCTTTATTAGCTTATTGATATTCTTGATGAATTAATTCAAACCCTATGTTTTCACGTATTTGGAATTGGTTTCACAAAATAAATTATGTCATTTTTCATAAATGTTCATACTCTATCCTATGTTCAATATTCAATCTGATCAAGCATTACATTGTGAATATTAAGATCCAGTAAAAAGTCTGATGTCAACATGTAATGAGATAAATTACTTTAAACAAATTAATCTTTATTTTCACAGAAAAGGATCACTTGTTGATTTACAAATACGCCTCTCTAGACAGTGTTACATAGATGTTAAATGTCTATATTTGTGTAATTCCTTCAGATACAGAAATCCTTTTCCACTAGCTTTCAGTCATCCTGGCTTCCAGCTGAGGAATTTGACAGTCAAAAGAGCAGTTTTTAAATAAAGTTCTAAGCTTTATTCCTTTCCAGAACTGAAATTCTAAAGACAAAGACTCTTTTTTTTTTTTTCCTATGGGCTAATAATATTTATCTGCATAACCACCACTATGCCCAGATCAGGGAAAATTAGTTTTGGAAATGAGCAACTCTCCATTGAAATTTCTTTCTAATGCCAACTTCTCAAAAGTTTTTTATCTGTCAAAATTATAATTCTGAATCTAAACCACTAATTTTCAATCAATTAATTGTTTGGCTTTTTTATTCTGAGACAGAGTTTCACTCTTTCTCCCTGGGTAGAGTGCCGTGGCATCATAACTCATAGCAACCTCAGATTTGGGGGCTCTAGTGATCCTTTTGCCTCCACCTCCTGAGTAGCAATGCCCACCTAGTTTTTCTATTTTTAGCACAGAAAGGGTGTCACTGTTGCCTAGGCTGGTCCTAAACTCCATAGCTCAGGAAATCTACCTGCCTCAGCCTCCCAGAGTACTAGGATTATAGGTGTGAGCCACCCCGCCCAGCCTAATTGTTTTATTTATTGACATATAAAACTTACATATATATATATACTTATTATGCACAATATGATACTTTGAAATGTGTACATATTGCGGCAAAATTAAGCTAATTAATTCATGTATTACCGCACATGCTTATTCTCTGGGGTGAGAACACAAAATCTACTCTTGGTGATTTTTGAGAATACAATACATTATCGTTTACTATAGTCTCCATGTTATACAATAGATCTCTTGAACTTATTCCTGCTATCCAACTGAAATTTCCTGTCCTTTGCCTAACAGCTGCCCACTCTCACCCCCAAGAGCTGGTAATCACCATTCTACTTCCCTCTTCTATGAGTTCCACTGTTTAGATTCCCATAGAAGTGAGGTGCTGGGACATCTGCCTTTCTGTCTGTGCCCATCTTATTTCACTTGACATAACGTTGTCCAGGTTTACACATTATTGCAGAGGACAGAATTTTCTTCTTCTTTCAGACTGAATACTATTCCATTGTGCATCTATACTGCATTTTCTTAACCCATTCCTCGCTGATGAACACTTAGGCTGATTCCAGATCTAAGCTACTGTGAATAGAATGCAAAAAATATGGGAGCGCATGTGTTTCTTTGACATATTCATTTCTTTTCCTTGCAATATATGCCCAGTAGCGGGATTGCTGGATCATCTGGTAGTTCTGTTTTTAACCTTTGGAAGAAACTTGATATGTTTTCCATAACTAATTCGTATTTTTCTAATTCATTTTTAAAACTTTGAAGTTATAAAACTTGAAGCAAAATTTAGACAATTAAACCCATGCATGAAAAAAAAAATGGTAAAATCCTACCTGGCACATCTCTTTCCCCATTTCCACTGCCCAGAGGTAGTCCTTGTTTGTTGTTAAAAATTTGGGGCATTCTTTAATCCATTGTCAGTGATTTTTAATACTAGCAAATGATTGGGAAAAATTTTAATATCCTTTCCAAGGAGACTAGTAAACAGTACATCTGTATAATAGAATTCTCTGAGTCTGTAAGAGATAAGTGAGGAAATCTTTATGTATAGATATGGTGAGATCTTAAAGTTAAACTGTCAAATGAAAAAAGCAAGGACAGGAACACTTTATATTGCATGACTCCATTTTTATAAAAAGCTTGTATCTCTAAAAGAATTCAACAACAACAACAAAGCAACTCAAAACCTGATAACCTCCAAGAAGGAGAATCAAGTGACTGGGGTAGAAGTGACAGGGTGTCTCCTCTTTTACACGTTTAATCTTTTACACGTTTTTAATTTAAATAATAAAACATATAATAAAAATATAATAAAATTAACATTTTGAATACACAAATCTTAATTTTAAAAGTACCTTTTAAATTGTATCCTAAGACTTTGTTTATATTAAGTCGTAACAATTTGTCATAAAGTTTTATTATTTTCTAAAGCTGCATATTATTCCAACATAGATAAATCCAAGTTTATTTTAAAAGTCCCCTATTTATATGCAAAATCACTGTGTTGTGGCCAGTCAATAAATTTTTCTGGCCTGATTGAATTAAGCTGTCTTTATTTACTATTAACTCCCCCTTTGGTCTATTAGTATGTAATAAATATAACAAAATTGTTCAATCCTACTAATAATAGAACAAATGATAATTAAAATAACAATAAGAAAAAAATCCATTTTTGCAAAGATGTGAATAACAGGGCACCAATATACATTGTGAGTAAGGTATAAAATGCTACAATTCAAAGGACAATCTGGAAATCAAATGAAAAATATTCAAATGCATATATTTTCTTCCACAAATCCACAGCTATGAATTATTCTTAATTAATAAATTGGACAAATTAGCCAAAATAAATGTGCAGCTTTTATTATAGCCATTTTTATGAAAGCAAAAAATATCTAACAATAATAGATAATAAATGAATTCATTATAGATTATATCCATATAATGAAATACTATGAAGCCAATTGAAACAAAGCTGAAGAACACTGTTTATTGAAATTGTTAAAAGGTCAGGTAACAAAACAAAATATAAATCAGGATCTCATTTTGGAAAAACAATATGTTTGTGTTAAAATTTGTGTGTGTGTGTGTGTGTGTTAAAAATTTTTGAAAAGTAGAGAACATTCTCTTTAATAAAGTATCACAAGAATGGGACAAGAAATGTCCAAAGTACTCAATACTAAATGAAGTCAGTAAATGAACTGATACATGCCCACAAAGGAGAAAAACTCAGTATAACTCAAATTGAGTCATGTAGGAGGAAAGGGGGAGAGGGGAGAAGGGAGGGTGGTGTGCTTCCACCCAGTGGGCACAGTGTAAGGGTATACAGGATATAACCACAACAAGGACTCTACCTAACACATGCAAACATCGTAACCTAATTGTTTGTACCCTCATATTAATCTGAAATTTTAAAAAAATGTTTTTTGAAAGAGTATGTATATTAAAACATTAAATAGCAATCATTGCCAAAAATTGGGAGCATGGGTAATTTTATCCCATTTCTACTATGTCTTTTATAATTTTTCTGAAATTAACATTCATAATTTATATTAAAAAGAAATAACACAAGGTTTTGTAACTGTTTAGTAGTCTCAAACTCTGTATGGTGTAGGATGTAGCATATAAAAGGAGAAAGGGTAAGAGTAATGGATTTAATCATCTTCCACATTAAGAGTAATGGATTTAATCATCTTCCACATTTGCATCTAAATGTCTAATAATATCTAAAACTTGCAATTATTTGAGCCTAGGTTAACAAAATGTGTTTAAAAATAAAAACATCCTAGCATTCTTGGGAGGCTGATGCAGGAGGATCGCTTGAACATAGGAGACCAGCTTGAGCAAGAGTAAGCGTTTGAGACCAGCTACTCCCAGCTACTGGGGAGGCTGAGGTAGGAGGATTGCTTGAGCTCAGGAGTTTGATGTTGCAGTGAGCTATGATGATGCCACTGCACTCCAGGTGGGAAGACAGAGCAAGGTTCTGTCTCAAAAAATAAGAACAAAAAAAATCCAGAGTTGAGTACACAAAGAATGGCTCCAACTCTAAGAATTAGATCCATGGTCCTTACTATCCACCATTATGCAGCTGCATGTCACTTTTTTCTTGAAAGATCCACAATTAATCTTACAAAATTAGAGAGCAACTCTTAGAACTTCATACTATTAGAAATGCACAGCTAATACTATGCTAACCGCTCACGCACAGCTTGACAAGTAGAAAGATGTTTCAATGAGTAAACTAAACTCATAAACACTAAGAAGTATTTGAACTATACTGAACGAAGAATTCTGTGTGTGAGAAATGCAAATCCCAATCACTCTAAGGTACCACCTAATCCCAGCAAGATTAGTCCACATCACAGTCACAAAATACTAGGTGCTGGCATAGATTTGGAGAGAAGGAAACACTTCTACACTGCTGGGGTGATTGCAAACTAATACAGCCTTTTTGGAGAGAAGTATGGAGAATCCTCAAAGGTCTAAAAGTAGGCCTTCCATTGGACCCTGCAATCCCATTACTAGGTATCTACCCAGAAGAACCAAAATCACTTTACCACAAAGACATTTGCAGTAGAGTGTTTGTTGAGGCTCAGTTCACAATTGCCAAGTTGTGGAAGCAACCTAAGTGCAGATCAACCCATGAATGGATCAACAAAGTGTGGTATATGTATACCATGAAATGCTATTCAGTTAAAAAGGATGGAAACTTTACATCTCTTTCATTTACCTGGATGGAGTTGAAATATATTCTTCTTAGTAAAGTATTACAAGAATGGAAAGATAAATATCCAATGTACTCCATACTAATATGAAACCAATATATAAACAGTTACATGCTCACAAGAACAATGAAACACTAATATAGTCTAAATAGGGGGTAGAGGGAAACGGGAAAGGGGAGGGGGGTGAGGATGATTGGCAGGAGGGAGGGCATGAGGCGGGATGTCACCTAAAGTGCAGATTGTCAGGGTGTACAATATGCCCCTGAATGAGGGGCTCTTTTACAAATGGAGCTTTACCCTGGAAGTAAGAGCAATGTAACCTAAAAATTTGTACTGTTGTATTAATTTGAAATTTAAAAACACTTAAAAAAAAAAAGAACTCTGTGTGAGAAGGTTGCTCCCTAAGTAGCTGATATGCCATTTTTCCTTGTAAATATTCTTTGATGCTCTGTAAAGCCAGTAAGAAACCTCCTGTACCCTGACCTCACCTGAGCTGAGAACAGAGCATTTATCTCACCGTATTTGTTCCTTGTCCACACACATTTCTCCCTGTGTGGATGTGGAGTTTGTGAAGAGACCTTATGATTGAGATTGTGCTAAATATTGTGCAAAGATGTTGGTTTGGCTGTCTAGTTGTTCTGTTTTTATGTGTGGATTTAAAGAGATTGATAAGCCATATTCCCCAAGTATAATGTTCCATTCATAATATAATTTTAAGTGAAAAAAAGAAACTTATACACAGTATGGATGATGGGATCAGGTGGATACAAATTTCCTTATAGACAAATACTTCTCACTATCCAAAACTTCTCAGGTATTGAGAGTTTGCACAGCAAGTTCAGATAACATGTTGTCCAAAATCTACTTGGCTCCTGATCTCAGATACTAAGTAAGTAGCAGCAGTTTGGATAGTGAAGAAATTATCAGAAAATGTATCCAAATCTATTCATCTCTTGAGTTTCACTAGAGAAATTCAAATTGTAATTATTGGATGTGATTTTTTAATCATAAACACTCAAGATGAAGTTTCAGAACATTAGGTAATTTCTACCTTCTTCTCTATTTCCTTCTGTATTCTAGAAATTTTTCAACTCAAACTTGAGTGTTTCATTTTATCTTAAGAAAATAATTTAAGTAGTGACTCTAAATTCATTTTCTCAAGAAATAAAGATCAAAATGAGTAGCAATGTGAATTGTCTGATTGCCCATCAGATTTTTACTCATTCAACATTAGAGCATCAAACATCAAAATTAACTCAATAATCATCTGCATAAGAAAGAAATTATGTTTTCTAACTGCCCCCAAACCATTCTACATAATGCTAAATAAAATTCATTGTTTTCAGTACTTATTTTATTAAACCATAAATTGTTTAAGGAAAAAAATCTGTAATAAAACAGGAAATAAGATTATTTTTCTCATAACAACTATGTTTTTTAATCAGGTCACTGTGAATTCAATAAAACCAATCCAGTTTTGCTCTGTCGGCTTTGTTGAGATCAATGCTTCAATTGCAAAAACAATAAACAAAACAGATTTAAATGCCTGAATTAAAATCGATGTAATTTATTCCAGAATCCACTCCCATTTTCTTAAAATGATGCCCCCCAAGCCTTTGGAAAATCCCTGAACATCTATTGATGTGCATGTAAAAATAAAATTTTATCCTAAATATAGCAATGTAAGTACACTAGTGGGCAGAATAAAACAGTGAAGCATTTATTGAGAGTCTGTAATGCCCATGGCATTGTGACAGGCAGAAGAAATGCAAATATCTCTAATATGAATGTACAAGATGTGAATCTTATGTTCCAAAACCTGACAGTCATATATAGGTCAGGTGGAGTATTTGCACAAAAATATATCACGTGGGGTTTAGGGCAGATCATTATAATAATAATCCCTAATGAATCCCCTGGGCCCATACTTAATTGCCACTACTTTTATCAAAGGACAAGTGTATTTCTCTACTTGCTTGAATTCAGGCAAGTAGACTTTCTGTAACCAAAAGTGACTCTGCATATCTCAAAGCCAAGGCCTTCTTATGAGGCTGGGAACTTCTGCTGTCACCCGCTGAAGCCCTCAAACCATCATGCCCACAGAAGCCTAGAGCAAAAGAATACCAGAGAAAGAGGCAAGGCACCCTACCTGTCCCAGACAAGCTCACCCTGACCAAAAACCAGAACTGCTTACCCACCCAGGGAATCCAGATGATGAATAAATGGCTTTTGTTTTTAGCTGCTCAGTTGGGGGTAGTTCGTTCTGCATTATCAGGTAAAGCACTATTTCTGCCATCTATTCCCCAACAACCATCTATTCAGTGCCAATGCTGTGCCCACTAGAAGAATAGAGGAGAACATTGGCCAACTTCCCTTCTTCCAGAAAGTTTACACTCTCTCATTCAGAGGTAAGGAGGGGCAAGACTGACAATTAGAAAACATACAAGTAAATAATAATTCCACATACAAAGAGGTCAGTGCTGTGAAAAAACAAAACACAGATAAAGGGGCAGGAGGAAGACCATGGGAACTCCCTGGAAGGGGAGAGCCATCTACACACTGGGAGAAAGCTCTCAGAGGATATCAACACCACCTCAGCACTTCCACACCTTGATTGCAGACTTTCAACCTCCAGACTGGGAGGAAATAAATTTTTGCTGTTTAAAGGGGAAAAAGAAAAAAGATAAAGAGATAATGGGTGAGCCAAGGTGGGCAGGGAGGGAGAAGATGACTTCAGAAAGCTTCTCTGGTTTGTTGACAATTTAATCAGAAAACTGAATGCTGAGAAGAAAGAGTCAGGCAGAAATGTGAGGAAACAGAATTCATTGTGGGGATGAGGGGAAATGCCCCTTTTCTCCAGAACAGTTCGCTGAAAGACCAACTCACAAGTAAGACAGATTAATAAGGTCAAGTGCAGTGGCTCATGCCTGTAATCCTAGCACTCTGGGAGGCCTAGATGAGAGGATCACTTGAGCTCATGGGTTTAAGACCAGCCTGAGCAAGAGCGAGATTCCGTCTCTTAAAAAAAAGACAAAATAGCTGGGTATTGTTACAGGTGCCTATAGTCCGAGCTACTCAGGAGGCTGAGGCAGGAGTATCACCTGGACCCAAGAGTTTGAAGTTGCTGTGAGCTATGATGTCATGGCACTCTACCAAGGGCAACAAAGACTCTGTCTCAAAAAAAAACACAGATTAAAAAGAGAAAGAGGTTTATTTACCTCTTCTTTACCAAGAAGAATCACAGAGTGATCATCAAATATCCCACCCAAGAGATTCAGTATTTTTTATACCCTCCATTTAGAGGGAAGGGAGAGATGAGGAATATAGGTAATTTTGTTTAGGAGCAATGAATGGTTGCTAGTGAGGATGAATGGAAGGGGAAAACAGATTGGCTTGTAAATGATTCTCTTTGCAAGCTCAGTTAACCTGTTGCAAGCTCAGTTAACCTGAGAGACAGGTATTATGTTTAAAATGATTTGAATTAGGTCTGATTGCACTCTTGATCTTCTTTCCTGCAATATAGTGAGATAACAAGGAAGGGAAAGGAAGTTGATTGTCCTTTTTGATAGGTCCATCTGGCTTGCGCACATAGAAGGAAAGCCCTTTCTAAAACTTGTTAATGTCTAAGGGCCTTTCATTTAAACTACTCTTTATACCAACGAGTCATATTTCATAGTGAAATTTCCTGAGCTCTTTCACTATAAAGAGATACAAAAGCCAGGATGTAGAATCAGGTTTCCATTCTCAAAGGGCAGCAAGAATAAACTAGAGGCAGGTAGGTGAAGATGAGGTCCAAGGAGCAGAGGCTAGAAAGATTTCATTAGGAACTGAGCACTGTGGTAAGGAGGTCTGCTATATTTCAAATAGTGAGAATTTCCTTCACTTTTAACATCTCATTATCCAGAAACACACAAAATATATTATTGTGAATGTTTCAAATAATATAGTAATATCCCAGAGCTTTGAAAAGCCAAGGCTGGAGTATTGCTTGTGTCCATGAGTTAAAAACCAGCCTGGGCAACATATTGAGACCCACATCACTACAAAAAAAAAAAAAAAAAGGAGAAGAAGAAAAAAAATAACATTCTCAGAGGCTGAGGCAGGTAGATTGCTTGAGTTCAGGAGTTCAAGACCAGCCTGAGCAAGAGCAAGACTGTGTCTCTAAAAATTAGCTGGACATTATGGTGGGCGTCTATAGTCCCAGCTACTTGGGAGCCTGCGACAGGAGGATGGCTTGAGCCCAAGCATTTAAGGATGCTATAAGCTATGACACCATAGCATTCTACCAAGGGTGACAATGTAACTCTGTCTCACACACACTGGTGTGTGACTGCAGTCCCAGCTACTTGGGAAGTTGAAGCAAGAGGATCTATGACAAGATCATCATAGGTGCTGAAGCATCAAGCTATGATGTTGCTGTCTAGTTTCAAGGCAGCTACCTGCGTCCTAAAATGTTGGGGTTTCAGGCAGCTGTCTAGGGCCTCAGTTCTTAAAGCACTCTTGGTCAAAATAACCAGACACTCCAATGTAAGGCAAGTGTGAATCTGAAGCCAGTGAAGCCGTCTGTGAGATGGAGTCTGAGAAGCAAAGCTGAAGTGGCGCAGAGGACCCATGCTGCTCAGCTCGGCTTCCTTCCCACCCTCCCACCACCCGACCCCATGATTACCTAGTTAAGCTTTCACGTGATTGTGAGGAAGCTTATCCCAGGGGGTGCCAAGGAGGCGGTCACACGCAGATGATAGCTGTTCTGATATTGGTAGAGTAAAAGTTACTTTGTTGATACGATGTTTTCTCTGATGATTCTCTCAGATATTTTATTAAAGTGAACATCATCTTTCTGTTGTTTAAACATTTTGCATTGTTAGAAGGGAGACTACTTTAATGTTACTCCCTAATGGATAAAGTTAAAATTTTCTAGGTTGGTTTCCTTATATTTCATTATAAAAGTTATTAGACTTGTAACCGAGGCAGAACAGAATTGAGAGGCTACTCTCACTGTTCTCCAGAATTGCTGGCCTTCTGACAAATAGAGCTCGTTGGGACCTAAACCCCATCTCTGCATATTGGTTGGACAGTGACAGGAAGCTGGACCCTCTTCATCTAGTAACAAAACAAAGTTTGCTGAGGAAAAGAAAGATGGGTTTACAGAGTAAAAAGTTTATGAAGCAAGATATGTTCACCATAGACAGCAAACAGACCCCACTGCCATGGGAAATAGGCAACGAGGCAAAGCCCAGGGCTAGTGGTTCTTTTATTGTGCCTGAGTCAGGCCTACCTCCTTGTTCAGAGGTCACCTTGGAAACAGAGTCTTACAGTACATGTGAATCTCCCGTGAGCCTCTCTGAGAGACTGCTGGGGGTGCGGCCCACAGTGTAGATGTAAGCTAATAACGATAAGTAGTCTTAAGGCTGGCCTAGGTCACCATCAAGACTCTATTGCACCTGTTGCCGGGTTAGAGACTCCTGAGTCCTTTTGCAGTTGGCATGCTAAGTTCTGATGGATTTTGACAGGAGGGTCTCTCCTCCCCAGGTGTGGGCAATCACTTGGGGCAAAATTAAGGTGGATGGCACTAAGATGGGGCCTGGTCCCCACCCCCTTGTCCTCCTTCCCAGGAGAGCTATTCCTAACTACGCCACAGTGCAACCTTGCTCTACCCTGAGTGACAGAGAGAGACCCTATCTATAAAAATCATTTTTAAAGTTTAAAAAAATACAAGCAATAAACTCTCTACCCCACCCCATTCCCACCCCATAAGGCCAACTTATTATAATGGCAATGTTGGGGTGTCCTATGGCAGCGAGTGACACATTTACCCTTTTCCCTCATCCTCTTCCTCTCCTCCTAAGACAAAGACACAATGGAGTGGCTAGTCCCACTCCCCAAAAGTTCCTGCCAAGAAAGACCCTAACCAGGAAGATGGTGGTGGAGCCGGTCCCGTAGCCCATCTCTCCCCAGTCAACAGGTGAGAGGGTGGGAGCTCTGGATCTTTCCCCATGTGAACTATTGGAGTGGACGGGCAGCTGGTGAGACACAGACATCGGGAGGATTGGCGCGTTTGAAATATAGTACTTAACTGTGGAAACTGTTGCAGACCATTTCCCCCTGCCCAGCGGAGGGGCAGCCGGCCCCTCCCACAGGGAGGACAGCAGGTCCCAAACCACAAGCTCTAATCAGAGAAAATTCCACTGAAGCATGGAACTCAGAGTTTGACGATCAGAAAGGGGCACTGCTGGGAAGCACGGAGACCCGGGCAGCCCTGGCGTGAGCCGAGGAGTCCAGACTCTGCTGGACTAACACATTGGAATGTCCAAAATGGCGAGCACCTTTTCCCTAGATCAATGAGAGAGAGAAAGAACGGGTGACCAGCCAGCGTTACACTAGGCGGGGACCCTAGTGACACCTGAGAGGGGCGGAAAAGACACTTTGAGCTGTGGAAGTTGTCGAAGAGGGCCTCCGGGCACTTCAGCTGGAGAATAACTGAAGTTCAAGTTCCCACCAACAGCCCCGGGAAGCCCCCTCCCCTCCAGCCTTCACGGTGGCTGGGAGCAGCTGCAAGCCACGGCCATAGCAACCGCCGCCCCAGTTGCTGCTGCGGTCACTCTGAAGCCGCCACCTGGCGAATAGTGACAACACCGCCGTGGCCCCCGAGATCTGCAGTGACTGCGTGGCCGCTCCCCTCCAGCCTTCACGCTGCTGTGAGCAGCTGCGACCCGCAGCCATAGCAACCACCGCTGCTTGTGCTGCCACGGTTGCACCAAAGCCACTGCTACCGTGAGCTGTGGTGCCGCCACCCCGCGAATAGTGACACCACCCCCGCCGACACCGCCACAGCCACTGAGATCTGCAGTGACCGTGACGCCCCTCCCCCGCATTTGCCAGGAGCCCCGCTCCCGCGCTCCCCTCTCACAGCAGATCGTTGTTGCTGGACTGGACTGCAATTCTATATACATATAAGAATAATAATAATTTTTGTTTGTTTGTTTTTGAATATCCTTTTCTTGGAGGTGCTATCGACAAATAACTCTTTACTTCACTTTCTTTTCTTAGACTATTTCTATTACCTCCTATTCTCAACTGAATATTCTTCTTTCTCTCCCGTGTTAATTTCTTTGTTCTCTCTTCCCCTCCTCTCCCTCCCTTCTTATAGCTTCTAAGAGTGCTTATATCATATTTGCTAGAGGCTTTTCTTCTTCTCTATTCTCAAGTATTTTATAAGAAGCATTTTTATTGTAGAATTCTTTTTTTTTTTTTCTTCTTAGCTGTTGTTCTGTGA
>CAUYON010046720.1:0-29059 GCA_963573935.1 Arctocebus calabarensis
ATATAGTGATCAAGAAAATGCCATGAAGGCTATCTGTAACAGTACGATCAAAATATTTCTGAATGTATATGAAGCACATTGTGCCCTATGATTGCACCAATGTACACAATTATGATTCAATAAAATTCTTTAAAAAAAAAAAGAGAGGGAGTGGGCTCATGTATCATTGGATTTCTAATATTGAAGATCAAGATGAGAGTAAAGTGTTTAGGGAAGTTGGACCAAGTCATAAATAGGTAAAGGTAACATCTGGTAAGTGTTGGGTTTTATCATGGAAGATACTGTGATCTTATACTCTTTTGACTTTAGACAAACAAAATGCTTTATGTCTTATTCATTCCTGCTTTTTGGTTCATTCAGTACTCAACAATCAGGAACTTGGGATAACAGAGGATACAGTGAGTAGTCTGCCTCTTACAGTAGAGAAAGATATCTTCCAGTAAAGTGTCCCTATACACAGTAACCTGAGGGAAGATGTGTGCTAACAGTAGACACAAGTAACAACCCGTAGTTAATTTCTGAAAACTAATGTCTACATGACTCAACATTTTATTATACTGTAATGATTAAGAGCACTGACTCTGGAATCACACACCTAGCATTTCCTAACTGGCTATGCACAGACATATATTTAATCTTTAAACCTCAATTATTCATATCCCTAAAGTGGTGATAATGGTAGTATCAAATTCAGATGGCTTTTGTGAAATTACATTCTGGAATCTATCTCAAATGCTTTACAGTGTACCTGGCACATGATGAACCCTTAGTAAAAATACTAGTTTATAGTTGTTAATGCTTTTTAGCTATTATACTATCATTTATTAATACAAGAAATGCAAATATGCCTCCTTGTATGCCATGACATAACAGAGCACCACACAACAAAATAAACTAAGAATGCTGAAACCTAACTATAAGAATCATACATTAAAAAGCTATACCAATAGAAAATTATGCTCAACCTAGAACAACGCCAAAGAGCATGAAGGACTGAATTCCTTCATGAAAAAGGGAACATTGTGGGAATTCTCATTATCTGCTTGCACAAAAATGGAGTAACAAATTTGCAATGTTGACAAGCCACAGGGCTAGTCGGACTGTTCAAGAAAATTAAGTGAGAAATGAAAATTTTAGCTTCTGTTTATTGTAGCTCAGTAATTAATAGGAATTAAGGGAGAAAGTAGTAGGGAGAAACCTATAGACTTTACATGATCACAATTCTATGAAGGTTTTGAAAAATATATTCTGTAGGTCATGTTAAGACACTAGATCCTAGGAGAGGACATTTTCAAGGTATCTTAAAAGGAACATCTATTTGTTTTGCTTTTTGAAGGATCAGAAAACAAAAGAAAAATGTCTTAGTCAGTCAGATTCATATTAAGAGTACCCTCAGTGCTCACCTAAAAGCTTAGAAGTTTTCCTCAGCAAACAACTTCAAAAGGTGAACATGATATTCTAGATGACCCAAGTATGTATCTATGAACATTCAACTGTGATTATGCTGTAAAAGAGGAGACTGAGACACACTTAGAGTGACTGCTCCAGCCTATGTAGAAGACAGAGAAAGCCCGTGATTGTTGATGAGACGCCAATAAACATCACAATGAATGAGACAGTATCTTCAGCTTAGCTTAAGATCTTAGATTCCTGTGAAATATGGGTCACATCATTCACTGCAAATATGAAAAATTAGAATGGAGTGGGAAATGGCAAAATGGGCTGAGTCTGAGAAAGGAATATCTGCACATGTTGGGAGGGGATGCTTTCGTTTGGGTGGAGGGACACTTTGAACAGAGAACACAAAAGATGAAAATGAGTTTGGCTTCAAAACAGAGATATTTTCATATGGTGGCCGGGACTGTGCCAGAGAAAGCCCCTGGTTGAACATGTCGATGTTTTGAGTTTGATTCCTTATTTATCTTCACTAGCTACACTAGGTATATTATCCACAATTCTGAAAAATCTGGCAAATCACATGGTGGGACTCGAAAAATTGGTGAATGGAAGAATAATGATTACAGGAGGAAGTCTTCAAAGCAAAGGGAAAAAATGGAGAAAGGAAAATTTGAAATAGTCAAGATTCAAATTGGTTGAAAGGTGGTAGAAACAAGAACTCTAAACAAGGATGTAATTTATGTGCAAAAAGATTGCCACAAGTCTTAGAAATAACACTCTTTATTGCACATTTAGGAATCCAGATGCTAAATTTTACCAATGAACTTTTCTGATAATTGTGCAATTGCATTTTTGCAACATGTTTTCAATAGTTTTGTAGAAGACATTTATGATTTATCTAAATAGATCTTTATCAGACAGAGTTGACTTTTGGGGGAGGAAAAAATGACATCAAAAACTTTACTTTTTTGGTGTAACATTCAACTTCACATTTGTAGTGATCATGTGAAAAGGAAGTGAAGAGTAATGTTTATGAGATTTTGTTACATTTGAATATACTATGAATAAAATCTTCTCCCTTAAATCCATTGTGGTGTCCCATCTATTAGTGCTTGAGTTCCAGTACCATTGCCCTCAATGACAAAGTAGTGATGACAATTCGCACAACTTTTTATGGATATCTTGTCACCTTTGATTTGGTAATGAGTTACATGACTGGTCTGTGAATCATAATATGCACAGTGAGTGTGAATATGTTAGAGAGCATATGTGTGTTACTAGAACCAGGATAAGAATTAAGAGATTCCCATCTTCAATACCTGTGGTTTTATTATCACTTACAAATGCAGAAGAAAATCCTTTATATAAAGCTGTAAGTAGGAAACTTCTGAGAGGAAAAGTGAAAATGTCCGATATTTTAAATCCTCAAGTAATTATTGAGTAGTTCCAACCACACATGTGTAAGGATGGAGTTCGTTTGATGTCTAGCGCTTCTACATGGTTCTATTTTACTATTCACTATATGATAATAAAGAAGTTTTAACTCATTCAGGTCCACAAAACGGAAAATTTGTTTTACCTCAGCTGATTCATTTCCTTTATTGGAAACATCTTTATTATAATTTTCTTTTCTTGAGACAAACCTTAATTCTTAAGGGGGAGTCATTTAATTCTACAGAGTATTGTGGTACTAGGGATAAGGTTTAGAAATGTGCCAATCAAAAATGATAACAACATGATTAAAATCAAATAAGGTGCTGTATTTTATTTGAAATTATATATATGCTGTTTAGGGCGATTCCAAGTTACAACTAGGAAATTCTCCAAAATTTTATCTGAAAATAGATTATTAGGCATTAGGATATAATTTTATTCCACAAAAGTGTGTTATTAACAGTGTTTAGGTTTCCAGGAATGCTCTTCATGTTAAATTTATCCTATAATATTATTGATATATTATATGATTTTATGAAGAAAGTACAACAACTGTTGTTGTAACCCTAGTAAGAGACACTTTAAGATATAAATTAGCTTTATACTCCTTTTGATCTTAGGAGCTTGAGGCAACATAGGTTCAATTAGATAAACAAAAAATGTGTGAGCATTTGTGTGGCTATTCTAAAGGAAAAAATTGAATGGGATATTTTCTAAATGCCTACCATATACTAAAAAGTAGTATGCTAGAAGATTTATGTGTTACCTAAATTAGATCTCAGATTAAGAGCAAAACATTTTATCTCATTATAGAGATGGGAGAATCGGTATATTAATGGCAAGTAATTGCCTTAAATCACATAGCTCAGAAGTGGCATATGTAGGATTTTAAATCAGGCCTATCCATCGTTTACTCTCTAGTTTTCAGGATTTTCAGATTTTTAGCAGTTGAAGATTCTGGAGCTACCTGGCATCCCAGAGGGCAGAGGTCAATTGTGACTGACCCGAGCTCTGGAAGGGTTCATCCCTCACAGCAAAGGGCACTTTAACACCTAGGTACAGGGACAAGGAAAATTAAGAAGATTGAAGTGAGAGGACTAGTAGGGGTAACAAGCAAACTAGAAGAAAACACACATGAGAGAAACCACACAAAAATTCTGGCCACATGAAAAATCTGAGCAGATCCACTTCCCCACAAGGGACCACGAGGGAACATATATCCAATCACTGGCTTCACTTCTGAACTTGACTTATTCATGTCAATGGATCAGCTACAGTGCCAGAGGAACACAATGCTCTGGGCTATCAAAGGGAGATTGACGAGTATCATTTTCACTATGCGTGTCTTACTATGGGCAAAGCCTTGCACAATGCTCTTCACACTTTATGAAACTCTTTATATTGTTTGATCTTCTGAAAAATTCTATGAAATCAGCTCATATCTCTATTTGATAGCAAAAAAAAAAAAAAAGCTAAGATCCCCAGCAGGTCAGTTATTGTCAATCCTTTACCAAGATAGGGTAATGCCAGAACCCATTGTCTCTACTATCTTCAAATGCCATTTCACTAACATTCTCACAGATTTACCATACATTTGTTTTATGTTCTTTTTCTGGTACCCTTTATTATTTTTTAAACTTTTCACTCTAGAACTGATACTAGAAATTTTCAATTTTGTTAAATAGCTTGGTTGTACTATCTTATGTTGTTATATCTCATTATCTGAAACTTTCCTTTTGGGAAGCAGGTGTGTTTATAATCCCACCCAGCCTTTCCCGGAGAGCCTGTACCATCACTTGGTTTCAGACATATTTCTATACTGGTATCTCCTGGTGGTTTTTGATTATGTCGCTGATATAAGACACATAAGACCATCATAAGGACCAAAGTAATATGTTGGCTCAGGATTTGGATGAGAGAGAGAGAGAGAATGAACCAAAAAATGGAAACAGTACGAGGCAAGAACTTTGAATGTAAAGTTAAAAAAAAATCTGACTTCAAGTTCTGATTGTATGACAGTGCTGAAGCAGGTATTTCTATACTTTAGTTTTCTTGTTTGTTAACAAAAGTAAAATACAAATGTATTTCATTGATTCTAAGGTATATTTTTCTCCCATTTTAACATCTTTGAAATAAGAACATGTTTTATAATGATGTGACATAGTTTAATTGACAAAATATTTTCTTTCTAGGTGAAATAAAAAATAATGTGTCTTAGAATTGATGGTGTCTTAGATTTGATTAAACATAATGTGTCCCTTGCCAATCATTATGTTCATTTTTTCTTTACTCCTTAACATCGAATTTTAGATTTTAATCCCATTTTACTCAACAAAGACATGACCAGAGAATGTTAGAGAAAACTTTCTGTCCTACCAGGAAAGACACAATAGAAACAGCTTTCTGAACATTGTCATGTTTACATGTGACTTTTAAAACAGTTGGAGCCATCTCTTTTCCAGCTGGAAATTAAAAATGCATTAGTGAAGAACAAAACCACAAGAAATGCTAAAGGCAGGGGAGTGAGCCAAGAATCACCAGGCCCAGAAAACTGTAGTTCTTGTTATATATGACAATGCATTTTCTTCTTACTAATAGAATTTAGATCATGAATAATTTATGATGTGTGTTGGTGAAAGAGGCTCAGTGTAACACTATTGAAGATTACCTAGGTACCAATAATGTTCTATTTTGAGCCATTTTCTTTTGAAGTCTTTTATCGATAAATTGAAAACCAGTATTTAGAAATTATGTTTGTCCTATTTTTATGTTCATCATATTTGCGTTTGAAAGAAAATTGGAAAAATAAATACCAGGAGTAAAGTTTAAGAGGATTCCGGCACTACATAGGTTGATAAGAGGAATTTTAGAATTGAACTGACTCGGTTTGAAAGCTGGCCTTAACTCTGTTAGCCTTCATTTTGTCATCAGTATAAGCAATGATACTCGTGCTTCCTGGGATGGTGCTTGAGAGAAGACAGTAAGTTAAGACAGGCGACACATGTAGCGGAGAGCCTATAGCTCATTTTAAGTGCTTATAAATGTTAACAACTAATACTGTTCTTAACATTAAACCAATAAAATAGAATCGTTTTCTTCTTTATTATTTATAGTTCAGTATATGTCAGGAGAACAATCTAACATATTGAAGAAAGAAAATGTTTTTAGTTTAGTTGGTGACAATAAAAGATGCTGCTGGCAATTATGAATTGGGCTGCAATAAACAATCTGGTACACTATTAGTCTTCAAGGAATCAACTAATATGCACTAAAACGTAATTACCTGCTAGTCATGACTTTATTGTCTGTCACCTCCATACCCAACATAGTTCATATATACTATTCTCAGCTTTACGGTGCTGGGGCAAACCACATTTCCCTTGGACCAATAGCTCCTTGGCTGGGAGCTCTGAAGATAGAGGGCATTGGAGGGAACTTGCAAGGCTGAAGGAGGAGAAGGGACCAGCTCCTTCCCATTGCCTGCTGTTGGCTCAATGCCTGTTTACCACTGCTGTGAGCAGCCCCCCAGCCATACTCCTTCACTGACCCTGAGAAGCAGCAGCTCTTTTCACAGCAGCACGTAAATACAGTGTTTCCTTTGTTGAACACTTGCAGGACCAGCCTGTGTGGCCCTTCTGTAACTCACTCTAGCTGACTAGTCCTCCTGCTCAGAGGCCTGAGTTTCAGTTCCATGGGGGCATCTCTTCCAAGTTCTCATGGCACACTTGACCTATAGTTAATCTTCCATACTGCACTTAAATTTTGTTGACAAAATAAAAGAGAGAGAGAGAGAGAGAGAGAGAATGAATAAAAGCTGGGGCTGGTGGCTCATGTCTGTAATCCTAGCACTCAGGAGGCCAAGGTGGGTGGATCACCTGAACTCAGGAGTTCGAGACCAGCCTGAGCAAAAGTGAGACCCTATATCTACTAAAAATAGAACAACTTAGCTGGGCATTGTGCTGGGTGCCTGTAGACCCAGCCACTTAGGAGGCTGAGGCAAAAGGCTCACTTGAGCCCAGGAGTCTGAGGTTGCTCTGAGTTATGATGATGTCATGGTACATTACCCAGGGTGACAGAATGCGACCCTGTCTCAAAAGAAGTTTTTTTTAAAGGATATATTTATTATGCTTTGAACTTCTTTTGAAAATAATTTAATTAATGATCTTTAAAAATGTTCCTGGCACACCTAAGATCCTCTCATGGCACACCAGTGTTCTAGAGGTCAGCCACTCTATCCTCTTTCCTCGCTCCCCTAATCCTAGCAATTACAGCTGCTTCCTACAGTAGTGACCTCCATGGCATCTTCATATCCTTCTTTTATATGTTTAGTTACTATATTATCAGGGTTCCACAGAGAAATAACCTAATAGGATATACAGGGATATATAGAAAGAGGTTTACTGTGAGGGATGGGCTTGTGCAATCACAGAGGTTGAGAAGTCCCACGACCTGCCCATGCAAGCTGGAGGAGTGTGAAGACCCCGGAAGCAGAAGCGCCAACATCCAAGGTCAGAAATAGATGGATGTCCCAGTCTAGCAGATAGAGCAATCTGCACTTTCTTCTTCTTTTTCGGCCCTCAGTGGATTAGATGATCCCACCTACCTTGATGAGGGTGATCTATTTTATTTAGTCTCTAATTCAAATCTTTTCTGCAAACACTTTCATGAACATACACAGAAATAATGTTTTAAAAGCTATAAGGGCAACTCTTAACTCAGTCAAATTGACACAAAATTAACTATTATGGTTACTAAGTTAATAATATTGCTCCTAGTTATAAATTCCTTACACTATTTTTTCTCTGTTAAAATAAATGGGGTAACTTTTGCCTCTTGATCTGACCCCGACTAACATACCAACTAAAACTCTGGATTCATTTGTTAACACTCCCACAATATTTCCTATTCTATGAGCAACTTGCAGTCTATGTCCATTGCATTTGTTGGCCCAGAAACCAATCTTTTTATTTTAGCAAACCTCCCCATGCTCACTCGCTGTTCACGTAGTTCGGGTAGGACTGACTCTACTCTTGTTCCAGGGAAAGGCTTGTGAGCCAAGTCTAACCAATGAAATAATTGCCTGTTCCAGCCATAGTGATTAATACAGTGGGTGGACATGTATTCCAGATGTACTTAAACTCAGTGTTGCCTCCTTTAAACTTTGAAGTTACATGAAGCAACCAATCCCACCCCTACTTTTTTTAGAGATAAGATCTTGCTCTATTCCCTAGGCCAGAGTGCAGTGGCACAATCACAGGACACTGCACACTTGAATTCCTAGACTCAGGCAATTTTCCCATTTCAGCCTCCCAAGTAACTGGAACTACAGATATAGAGCACCATGCCAACCTAATTTTTTTTTTTCTTTTTTTTGGCTGGGGCTGGGTTTGAACCCACCACTTCCGGTATACGGGGCTGGTGCCCTACTCCTTTGAGCCACAGGTGCTGCCCCAAGCTAATTTTTAAATTTTGTATAGAGATGACGTCTTATCATGTTGCCTACGTCTCTAGCTCCTAGCTTCAAATGGCTCTCCCTTAGCCACCCAAAGTGGTAGAATTATAGTTATGAAGTACTGTACTTGGCCAATTTCTGTTCTTTTTTTTAAAGCTAGGTTGTGGGCAGCGCTTGTGGTTCAGTAGGTAGGGTGCCGACCCCATATACTGAGGGTGGCGGGTTTGAACCCAGCCCTGGCCAAACTGCAACAAAAAAATAGCCGGGTGTTATGGCGGGCGCCTGTAGTCCCAGCTACTCGGGAGGCTGAGGCAAGAGAATTGCCTAAGCTCAGGAGTTGGAGGTTGCTGTGAGCTGTGATGCCCTCTACTGAGGGTAATAAAGTTTTGTTGTTTTTTTTTTTGAGACAGAGCCTCAAGCTGTCACCCTGGATAGAGTGCAATGGCATTACAGCTCACAGCAACCTCCAATTCCTGGGCTCAAGGGAGTCTTTTGCCTCCGCCTCCCATGTAGCTGGGACCACAGGCGCCCGCCACAACACCCGGCCATTTTTTTGTTGCAGCCATCATTGTTGTTTGGCGGGCCCAGGCTGGATTCGAACCCGCTAGCTCAGGTGTACGTGGCTGGCGCCTTAGCCCGTTGAGCCACGGGCGCCGAGCCGGTAATAAAGTTTTTAAAAAATAATAATAATAAAGCTAGGTTACATTGTGTGTATGTTACAGATAAGCTCTTAAACAAAAGAATGAGCCTTTAATAGTGGTACATTAGCAGGGATTTGCTGGATGTGTGGATGAACACCAGGCAATACCGTGATCTTCAAACTATACATAGAATGAAGCAAATAGTGGCAGGTATGCACCTCATGGGGTCCTCCTCCAGCCTGGAGTCTGGCTGGGAGGTTTTGCCCAATTTACCACAAGACTGATTCCATGTGACTACTTGCTGACGATGAAACAAAGGGACAGTGGCTTGATCCTTAGGCATCTACAACACGTGACACCAATGTAACTTTCTAGATGCACATTCTAATTGACAATGTAGCTTAATTACCTCACTTGGTGATAGGACAGAACTAAAACACTTTCTCATGTTATCTCCTGCGATAAATATGTTTATCTGATATTGATGTCTAAGTTTGGGAAAAGCACATCCTCATTTCCCAAACAATGTAGGAAACATGTAGCATTATCTACTTTTTAAAGATGTGAAAAGTGAGGCTTAGAAAGGTTAAGCAACTGGTTCAAGGTCACAAACTAACAGATTCAAATTCATTTCCCTGGAAAGGGAGGTTCATTCTACTTCTCTACATTAGGAAGGACCCAGGAAGTCAATAGATAGTTCAAAGAGAAAAGATGATCACTGGAAATGTCTTGTCTCCCCTGTTCTTGTTTTTCCACACCTAAAGTCCCCAAACTGAATGTAGCTGGAAAATTGTTCTAAAGTTTCATTGCAGGCAAGAGTCTGTCCTGTGTATTAGGGGGAGAGAGCAATAGTGCCCGGAATGTTAGAAAAGTCTTAGGCTGTTTCTAGTCTAGCTGCAAAAAATTAAGGTTTATATTTGTACAGTGATTTACTATCACTCATTAGTGTATTTTATACTTCACTGAACTTAGATAGGCAAATTATATAAGCACTTTATCTATAAGCAAAACATGTCAGATGTCGGGACTCAAAATATGTATTTAATTAAAGAAATACATCTCTTAAAACCAAAGGCCTAAATGCATATTAAATAATGCTCTAATCTGAAGGTAAATGAGATATGCCACCTACCAGATATTAAGTGACCCACATATAAAGAAATACCTTCATTAATGAGGCAAATGCATTCCACAGCACACTTCAGTGTCTGAAACTTCATTATCCAATGAAGAAATAATACAGAAGCCACAAGGACCCATCTAAGGAGGACAGGGAAGAAGTTGGTACAGCGTGAAATTATTAAATATTAACCAAATAACATCAAACAAGCTGCCAGAAAACAAGTATCTGGAAGTTCTAAGATAGAGAGGGAATTAAGGGGAAGTGGGAACCATTGAGGTAACCTGTGACTCTCCAGGGAAGGGGAGGAAGGGTTTGAGGAGGAAGCCTGGACAAGAGCAGAATGGACTCAAACTGGTTTGGCCACTCCCCAGCCCAGAACAGGCTTCAAGGATGGAATAATTCTAGCCTAGACACATTTATACAGCATACAAATTATAGGAGGACACAGCATTTTTTTCTTCTTTTGAGAACCTTTTTCTGTTGCTCAAGTTGAAGTGCAGTGGCATGACCATAACTCACAGCAACCTCAAGCTCCTAGGGCTCAAGTGATCCTCCTGCCTCAGCCTCCTGAATACCTAGGGTTACAGATATGCACCATCATAGCTCTAATTTTTTTTTTTTTTTATAGAGACGGGAGTCTCACTATGTTGTCTAGGCTGGTCTCGAACTCCTGTCTTCAAGTAATCCTCCCACCTTCACCTCCAAAGTGCTAGGATTATATTCATGAGCCACCACACCCAGCCTGAAAGTCCTTTAGTAAGGAGGGTATGAGGGTGTCCTTTGTTAGTCTATAGAATTACAAGACCAAGTACATCTACCTGCTTGAGGGACCATATTGACTAAAATTCACTTAAAGTGTAGCTCAATCAATGAATCAGATAGCCAGCACACAAAATAGACCCTGATCAGATCCTTTTCTCTTCTAACAAAGGCAAGAAGGCTGGGACATGGGGTGACACTGGGCAGCTGAAGGGACAGAGAGGCAGCCCAGGATTATGAGACTCGAAAACAAGAGGCTGGGGAAACCCTAAATTTTGCTGATTTCTTATTTATACCATAAACCATGCAGGACAAACATGCTCTATTCACCGTGGTATTTTTGTCCCGTGCAGCTGTGTGGCTTAGCAGGAGCTTTGCTGCCGAGCCATATGACTCATGCCAACACTGCTGCATATGATTTATGAAGACTTAAAGGAAAAGAAACAGCCAGATTCATTACGAAGGAGCTTTGTTTTCAGAGAATTTGTTCATCAAGGATCATGGTACCATTTGGTCCTTTCTTATTTGCTCTCTGAGTGAAATAATAAGGATGACCCCAGTCCTCCTACCTCCTCACTTGCCATATTTTCAGTTTAAATAACTGTACCCCTAGTTTAAGAAGAGAACAAAACAGCCATAACCAGAGAATCGGTGGCCTTTAGCAGCTGTGGGAGGTTCAGTGACTGGAAAACCTGCAACCACCGTATCAGAAGTGTTGCTTGGTCCTGGAGCTGCTTACTTCAGGACCTTCTGCCGCCCAAAGCATGGGGGGAAAGGTTGGAAAGGAACCAGGTTTTGCCAGTAGGCTGTAAGTTTCTGTCACATTGTTTCCCTTCGGCACAGATTAGGAGAACATCTCTAAGTTGCTTTTTAGTTGCTCTTTCCCGCCTTCTTCCCCCTAGGCTTCCCAGTAGGGGTTATAAAGGAAGGGGCTGAGATGTCTAATTCTGAAGGGTTTCTAACTCCTACCCCAGGAACTTCCCAATCTGGACTTAACCAGTCCTATCCTATCCTTTTTTGGCTTCATTGTCCAACAAGGCCCAGTCCTCCTTTACTGAAAAATAGGAAAACCAGGTTGGTTGATAGCCTAGGTCTGTGGCTATAACACATAATGGCTTCTTTGTGACAAAGTAGCTTTGACGAAGAAAGCAACTTTGGCAATATCCTGTTTATCGGCTTCCAGGAATGCATGGTTCCCCACCAATACCCTCGCCACAATGGAATAGAATAAAAGTTCATAAGAATTTGTGAATAATAACATAGTCATAGAGCCTGCCCATTGAATACTTTCATCTTCAATTAAATTGTGGAATGTTCAGGATAAAGTTTGTATTCATGTTATCTAACCTGTTAATAAGATACAGAGTTTATTTTATTCCTATAAAAGATGAGAGCAAAGCAGAGTTGGAAGATTTGTGGGAAAAAACTTGAACTGACAAATTTTTAAATACTGAAAGTACATAGTAAATGCCAACAAAGTTCTATTTTAAGATAGAAAATTAAAAAAAAAACTTATAGTGCAGGCCTTGTAGTACAAGTTATTACTCAGCAAAAGTATTACCTTATCTATCCTATCTTGTGTTTCATTTTTTAATAGTTCATCTGGGTACAGTGCTTCCAGTTTGGGGTTCACTTGTTTAATTTTTGTGTGGCCAGCCTGTGCCTCCACCAACATACACACGCAGAACCTGAACAATTGGTTACAGGTAGTTGTTTTAATCTCTCCCCCCTGGGAGCTTTGAAGATGCTTCCAGCTGCATCAAAGGGCTTCACTGCTCTGAGCATCTCCACCCAACTTCAAAGCCTCACTGTAGGAATGTGTAGTGCAGTGTACCATGTAGTTCTAAGGGGACTATTACTCTCTACTTATTGTGCAAATTTTTATGGTGATACACTGGTATCTTCTTAACACATCACTTAGCCTCAGCGTGGCTCCTTCTAGCTATTACTAAGAACTATCTAGAAAAACTATCTAAAGAAATATGTTAGGGTCAGACATCCCGAAACTAGTTTCGCCAACTTTATGTCCTTTCCGTGTCTACTATGCCACACCCTGCTTAACTAACTCTTCCAGAAGGTCCATCAGCAGAGTAGCTGAAGAGCTTTCCCTTAGGAGCTGGGAGGAAGCTAATTAGTTTGATTTGAGTTGTGATTAAAGAAAAAAAAGTTTCACCTTAAAAAAAATTATATTACAGGTCGAGGCTCTAAAAGGAACAGGAGTCCTGACGTGAAGAGCACATACATGCTCTGGGTTGGGTGGTCTAACAGAATTTTCTGCAATGATGGAAATGTTCTGCGAGTCTGTGTTGTCTAGGATGGAAGCTGCTGCCACACGTGGCTGTGGAGCAATTGAAATGTGGCTATTACGACTGTAGAACTGAGTTTTGAATTTTATTTAATTTTAAATAATTTAAATAGCCATAAGTAGGGGCGGCGCCTGTGGCTCAAAGGAGTAGGGCGCCGGGCCCATATGCAGGAGGGAACTGGTTCAAACCCAGCCCCAGCCCCGGACAAAACCCGCAAAAATAAATAAATAAATAAACAAACAAATAAATAGCCATAAGTAGTTAGTGTACTGAATAGCATAACTCTAGGAATTAATTCATATGTGTGTGTGTGTTTAGAAAATCTAGAACCTGAGTAGTGGAAAGAGAAGGAAAAGTTAAAAAAAAAAAGTACCTTATGGAAAAAATCTTTTTGACCTGTCACCATAATATCTCTATGTAGGCAATAAGGAGATCCTACAATCAGTCCTCACGACAATAGTGTTATCATTTATTTTCTTTAATCGTTAGGGCACAGGCTTCCATGCCCACACACGGCTTGGGCGCGTCCCTGCACTCATGCTACTGATGGATAGCGTTTCAAGCAATCTTGTGCTAGGCAGTGGTCGAGGGGGAAAGGTAATGAGATTGCCTCATTTACCAGCCCCAGCCAATAATGTGTCATGCGCGTGGCTGTCAGTTTTACACATCAAGTGTGCCTCACAGAAGGTAGGACAGCCGCCCTTTAAGAGCAACATAAATCAGGAGTTGTACAAGTGGAGAGGGGTCATCAAGAGGCCACAGGAATCTCAGGCCTGTCCACTTGTCTGATCCGGGGCTTTTCAACTTGTTCCCTGAGCTGGCAAAAACATGGGATTCTGCATACTTTGTTGGGGACTCTGAGCTGTGTGGTGGCTGCAATGACCTCCTCCTTTCCATAGAAAGACTAAGTAGCTGCCACATGGGTCTCTGTGACAGAGGCTCCCTGCTGGAGGGGAGGGCGGGGGCTCCAAACAGGGGGGCAGAAGAGACACACCCCTCCCACCGGGCTAGCTCACCCCCTTTCCCTACCTTTGTTTTCCTGCTAATGAGGAAACACGGAAGAAATTCTTGGAAAGTACAAAGAACAAGAATTAATAAGTTTTTCTCCATCCACCCCCCCAACTTGTTAATTAACTCCCATTTCCCGTCTGTAAAGTTGCCTCTCCTCCCCCTCCTGATGTACGCACCTGGGCGCAGCATTTAGCAAGGTACCGAGGTGTTTAACTGCTGCTGCCTCTCGCCAAAACCCTTTCTCCTCAAGAGAGATTGGCCTTTTTCATCAGGAACTCTTTTGTTTTTCCCTGTGGCCAGCTGCTACAAAGATGCAGTCAATTTCGATTAAACAGGCTGAAGAACGCTATTCAACACGTCAGCCAGGCACACGTCTCTGAATACAGCGTGCGCAGGTACGGCTTGAAAAGAAAAGTCAGGGGGCTGTTCGCAGAGGGGCACAGACTTTGAGTCTAGGGACAAGAGAGGCATCTTGGCGCGCAGAGGCGGGTTCTCCCGTATGCAGTGCTGGAGCAGCTCTTGCCCTTCCTTTCTGCCTGTCTTCGCCCTCGTCCTGCCCCTCCCCTCCCCTGCTGCCGCCGGTTTCTATCTCCATTGTTCCCTGAAACCCAGCAGCCAGTACGCAGCCAGGCCCAGCACACGCTCTGCAGCCAGCGACTTCCTCTGAAGCTGCAACGCATAATTACAACCAGCTGCTCCGGGCTGCTGGCTGGCCAGCTCTGCAAACAAGCGTCCTGATACCCTGAGTTCCAGGGAGGCCACAGCCTGCTCTTGGCAGCAACACATTTTCTGAAGGAAGTGCCCACACCCTTGTATGAAGAGGGAGCTGCCCTTCTCTCTCTCTCTCTGGTGGCTCCCAGAGGCCTGTCTGGGCTCCCCTCGCCTGGGGCCATGTCGGAGGGAATTCTTTCTGTTGCTCATGGGAAGGTGTCTCCTCTCACCTGCAGTTGCCTTCAGCCTGACCGGCCTATTGTCTGTGCTGGAGCCACCACCAGCAGGATGGTGTGTCCTAGGTAGTAGCATCAGGGGCCCTGGCTTCTGGTCAGCGCTTTAGCTGAGGCATTTTGTGACCAAGTACAGAGAGTTGGGTCAGACCCATGCACAGCCCTCCGCCAGCATGAGGCTACAAGACAACTGATGTTGCTTTAAAAAAATACCAGTGACAATCCAAACAGGCCTAACTTCACACGGGCAAGGGCTGCGAGGCTTCGCCCCGCCTTGGAGGAGCTGTGGGTTCATTTTGGGGCCTCAGTGATCTTTCAGGCTTGGCTACAAGGATGACTCTGATCCAAAATTAGGCTTTGAATGTGTAACACAAGGCTCCCAGCCCCACCCACCGCCTCCCTCTGCCCTGTGCTGTTTCTTCAGAGCCTGGCTGTGGGCCAGATCTGGCCCTCTGGCTCTGGGGGGAAGGACCGGCCGCAGTGTGCTGTTTCCAGGCAGGGCTGTAGCGTGGGTGAAGGTGCATGGTGCAATTCAGGAAGAGGAAGGCACAGCCATACATTAAGGAAAGGCATCCCACCCCTACTGACTCACCCCATCTACCCAAAGCTGGAGAGGACCCTGCAAGGGCCAGGAGTGCCACCCTGGACTACCATCTCACCCTGCCCACCTGTGCCTCCCAGTCCAGGCTCCTGAAAGTCCTTCAGCTGTGAGAGAGCCAGGCCAGGAGGGCTGCTGGCAGGCCCAGCAGCAGCCTCTGAGGTGGGAAGCAGCTGTTCTGTTTGCAGGGCAATTTCCCAGGGATGCTGGCCTTGGCAGGAGCATCTCAAGTAGGGCAGACAGGAGCATCTTCGAGAGGGTTCTTTCTTTCCTTCGGAGCTGAAGCAGCCACGCCATGACCAGTAGCAGCTGGCCAGCTGTTTTATTGGGTTTCCCATTTGCAGCCCTCATTGTTTCACTGTTTGAAAATCTCAGTAGAACTTTTCTTGCTGAGTGGTACGGGGCAGGGGGGCACTTGCCGGGAAGAGGTTATATAAGAGCAACCGGTTTGGAAAAAGGGGGTGCAGAGAACTAAGTCGTATAGAATGTGTGTGGATGACGGAGTTGGTGCCTCATCAACTGGAACTTTTCTGTGTTTCTTCATCAGTCTCTGAGCTTTGCAATTTAATTTCTTTTTGGAAAAAAATACCAGTGTAAAGTGCACTTTTAGTGTTCAACCCATGGTTTCTCTTCTAATTCTTGAGCCTGGTTACACTTTAGAAGCATATAGAAATCAAGTGCATGTGTGTAACAGCGTGGGGACAGCATGACGCAGCCGTCTCAGCCCGAATATTGCTGGGCAGCATGACAGCTCCTCGGAGCAGTTTGGAGGTCCCAGTGACTCAGCAATGTGATTTTTGGCACGTTTGTCCTCAGACTTGCAATAAGGAACAAGTTTAACAAGTAAACAGTCATGTATGAGGTCTCACTTTACAGCAAAGCTTACTTGGGAACGTCAGAGATGACAGTGTCACTTTAGAGGGAGGGCCCCGTCCCCTAGAGAAGGAGGGTGGAGAAGGCACCTGTAGCCCTGTTTGATCATTAAGTGGAGGGAAAAAAAAGATGTACGAAAACAGAAGGAGAGAAGGAAAATTAGGATTCAGGATTATACAAATATGAAATCAAGAGCAGTAAGCGCTGGATTCTGAGAAGGAGACTTAGACACTGTCCCAGAGTATCTGCGTGGGCTTGGCAATTACTGACTTCTCTTGGTTTAGGTTTTCTCATCCATAAAATAGGGCTGTTGATACTATCTCTCTGCAATTCTATCATGGATATGTGAGTGTGAATGTGTGGCGGAGAACAAGAGAGGGAGCAGGCTAAGTATACAAAAAGTAGCATAAAGCTGCATTTTATTCTAAGAAGTAACTATAGGTAACTAACTATCAGTAATAACAGGATCTACTTGTGCACCTTCTGCTTGCTCTTTATTTATATTTAAATAAGTCATTAGGTCCAGCTATTGAGGTAGATTTAATAGACTACCGTCAACTGATCAAGAAAGAAATACAAGTACGTTTTCAGGTATAAGATCATCTTCTAATTTTGAAAAAAGAATGTTCTGTAATTTTTAAACCATGAGATGAGGTTTTATTTTACCACGTAAGAGGAAGCATGAAAGCTTTCAGGCCCCTTCTAGCATCTCCCAGGGCTTTACAAAGATGTTCATGACACTTTGCGAGCAAGGTATCGTGTATCACTCTTTCTACCAACAGATGGAGAAACTGAAGCATGAAGAGGTGACGTGAGGTCACCAAGGGAGCAGGTGATGGACTGGCTTCTGGTCTCTTGCTGCAAACCCTGCTCCAATTTGTCTCTCTTATAAACAGCCATCAATAACTTTATCTCCAGGCCGAACATTGCCAACCAGGACCCACAGTGTGCTAAGCATCTGTGTGCAGATGAGATCTTCCCAGTCCTAGGGGAGAACACAGCGTGCTGGACAGGAATGCAGAGGAAAGGAACAATTGTTACCACGGGAGTCGGAAACTCCATGTAAGGCCAGTCTCAGTGAAATTCCAGAAAGAAGGAAGTGGTAAGTGTTAAATTCCATATCATCAGTCAACTGCTACTACCTGGTCAAGATCATATAAACCTAATAGTAGGACTTCCTAAATATGTACTGTATTTAAAAATGTAGTTTTGATACCACAGAGTTTTTCCTCTCTTGATATTAGAACTGCCAAGAAATAGGCTGATGGCGAAATAATTAAAATTTCATGTTAATGTTTATGTGTCGTGATAATGCATATCATCATATATAAGTCAACCAAATGCTTAGGTTGACAGAGCATTTCTATTTAAATTTTAAAGTTGTGACCCATTTTCCCTTTACATTTTGTCTACTTAAATATGTATAGTTTCCCTTTAGGTTTTCGGCCTCGCTGGGCCACTAGTTTCGTGACCTTAGGCAAAGACCCTGAGCCTCAATCTCCTCCTCTATAAATGAGGCCAATCAGGTCTATCTCAGACTTTTTGCAAAGACTGTGTTTGTAGAAGTAGTGAAAACAAGCCCTGGCACATATTGGGCACATATTGGGCTTATAGCTTAGTGAATGCTATTTCCATCTCCCCACTTTTGAATATATTTGTTATAAAATCGTTGAATTGTTGGAAGTACTTTCATATACATTTTTCACAATTCTATAAAGTAGCTAAGGAAGGTGGAATTATGTCTTCCACATATATAAGACAATTATGTCTCTGAGAGGTTAAGTAATTTGCTCAGAGTCACATAGCAAATTGGCACAGAACTAACTCCCTGATTCCTAGCGCCACGATCTTTCCCTTAACTTTCCTCTATTGCCTCCATTGCCTGTACTCAAAGAAAGTGTCTGGTTTACAGCCCACCCACCCCAAATCAAGGTCAGCTCCCATGATACAGCTGCTTGGTGCCTTTTTCTACCCCTCCCTGCACTGTAGCCCCAGTTTCAATTCCATCCCCTTCTTCAGTGACTTCCTTCTTACCTTCACCTGGGTCTGGATATTCAGAGACTAATCTGAACAGCATATAAGTCAAAATGAACTGGGAGGAATATTCTTTTAAATGAAAGAGGTTGAATTAGATACCATTATACAGCATGATAAAAATCATCCCAAATGTCACCAGTCCCTGGGGAACTTATTAATAATTAAGTATTTTTAGTTCACTTAGGAATGCAGATTCCATTTAACAAGAGAATGCACACTAAATATGTCCAGTATATTACAGCTTGCAGTAGAATATGTTAGAGATCTCAGCTGGGTTTCTCCAGGACAGATGACAAAGTTAATGCAGGTATCAGTCTTTCCTAAAGGCAGCACAGGAGCCAAAAGTAGCATCCTGGATTGGTTTATAGAGGTTGTGTTTATTAGGAGTGTTTATTAGAATGACTAATAATGGAAGAGAAGACTTGGCAAGGGAAGGGATGGGCTGGAGGAAAACCGGGAGAAGCCCGAAGGAGACGGGATATTCTTGCAAAACACAGGGAAAAGCAGAGACCCAGCGTCTGCGGTGGAGTGGATCATCTGTTCTCACACTGATTTTTAAGGTTATTAAGGAACAGACGAAGAAAACTATCGTTCATTCTATATGTTCTACTCCATGGGAAGGCCATGAGCATTTTTATTTGGCTCCCTCCTAAAAGACATATGGCCACGATGACACACACACACACACACACAATCCTTTAAAAAGCAGTCTTGTGTGTGTGCATGTGTTTAAGATAGCTAATTCTCTTTTTCTTTTGTCTTTATTTCCTAGGCCAAGATATAACACTGAGGAAGAAGGGAAGGGTGGGGAGAGAGAGAAAGAAGAGAGAGATGGGGGGGGAGGAAGAAAAGAGAAGTGTAAAAACAGGTCAGCAATTTTCTCTTTCTGAGGTTTTCTGTTTCTTCCCACCCCCACTAAAAAAGGTGCCTTTTGAAGCTGATCAAGGGGAAGGTGGAAGAGAGGGGGTGGGGAGCGAGAAAGAGAGAGGAATGTGGTGAGATGTGGGGAAATTGGTTATCTAGTCATTACCCTGGGAGCTGTAGCTCTGATGAGCTCCATCTAGGCATGTTATTTAAACCTCTTTCTCAGTTCCTTTCCCTACAATAGAAGTTTTCACGATCTTGGAGGTCCCCACTAGCCTGAATGTTAAAGACACCTAGGCTTGAAGCAGGGAAAAGGCCTCTTCTCAATCAGTAATGCCTAAAAATGTTACAACCTTTTAGCAGAAAATGACTGTGACTAAATGTTTCTACTTCCTTGTTTTCCAAACGGAAACTACGAAACATTGTGGCAAGCGGTGCCACTTCTTTCCTCCCTCACTTGCAGCACCTGCCAACCTAATAAAAGAGTCATAAATTTAGTTGTAAGGGCTCTGACAAAGGAGCAAAATCCTCTCCCACCAGGGACAGGCTGTCACCAGGAAGGAAGAGCTGCAGGGAAAATAACTCTTGTGTCAAGCGTCACCAGCCTGGGCACTGGGGGGGGAGGGGGCAGCAAATCAGAGGAGAATTGATATGAAGAATAGACTCTGCTGGCTTTGTGGCCCCTTAACTTCCATCCTAAAGTTATTGGGGTTCAAGGTCCAGCAAATACTGCCTCAAGGAGAATTCCTGGTCTGAAAAAGGTGTGTGTATGTCGGAGGAATCACTCCCAAGTGTTCTCTAAAACCAGTGCTTTCAGGTGGGGAGAGAGCTTGGAAAGCTATTTATCAAGTAGGAGTGTTGGGAGAATCTGAGCAAGAGGGGCTGAGCTTCAAACCAACTTGTGATTTAAAGACTATGAAAACAGTGCAGATTTAAAGCCGAATAGATTAATAAACTTAATGATCCTGGACAGTTTTCTTTAGTCACTGGTTTTCCTTTTCTGAAAGTCACTGTTGTTTTTTCCTGCTATAAACCAGCACATCCCAAATGACAACAGTGTTTATAATTAAAACATTTATAGAAGCAGGTGGTGAGGTTTCCCATTTTTGCCTTAACACACACATACGCCGCCACCAATAATCTGATAACTCCATGGCTTGCTCTGTTCTGTCTTTTTTTAAAAAAAATCTGGAACACTCTTTACTGTCAAGGATAATCATCAAAATTATGCTTATAACCAAGCAGGATCCCATCACCTATGGTTCATATGTTGCTTCCGATAGGGGATGTGGGGTCATATCAGATGGGGTGTGGCCTCTGTCTTCAGCAGGATTAACAGAAACTCGTGTATGTGTGTGTGCGCGTGCTGTTACCTGGTTTAGTTGCTATACTTTATGACATGTCAGGCTCCTGGCATAGAAGAACATCTATGGAATTTCTAGGGCTCTCAGCATAACCACATATTTTCCAAGCTTGCAGGAGTAGGATCCAATTAACTCATTGCACAGATGATTACATTGTGGCTCTAATATTAGGAAGATTATAAGGGTGGGTCACCCAGCTGGTTAGTCAGAGAACCAGGGATGGAACCTGGGCCTTTGGGCTCTTTGTCCTGTGCTCTTTCTACTGAGGATAGATTCTAGGAGATCTTTTTTTCTTACAGAATTTCCTTTAGCTTTGTATTCAGCTGGAGACGATAAATCATATTATAGGTTTATGTATCCAAAGTCGGTACCGTCAGATGTCCCCTGGTACCCTGCACTTGGGCCCACACTTTGCAAGGCCACATTTCTGCAGAGGGATATAGCAGGAGCATCCTGTTCTCACAGAACATATATGCTTTTTCATCAAAATCCTTTTTCCCTGTCCTGAAGTTGATTTCTCTTTGGCTTCAATGTCTTTTCCAACCGTGCCTATTCACTTATATAAGTTTGTGTATCAACACTTACAAAACTCCCCTTTAAATCTGAGGCACCGTGGCAACTCACACTCCCTGAGAAACAATCCCCATTTGTGTAATATTTCTTATCTTCTCCTGATAGTGATCACATGATGAGTGGGTACTGTGAAATCATGTCTGTAGCAAGCCTCTCCCTCTGAAGATGAGGTTAAATGACTTACCCAAGAACAGTAGCAAGAGCTGGGAACAGAATGGTCCCCCTGGACTCACCGACTTTTCCTCTTTCCGTGATGTCACATCAGCAACTTACCGATGTTTAGGTCCTCCCTTGGCTCTTGTCCAACCCCTGTTGAAGATGCTAATGGGCAATGAGATGAGCATGACATGCGCAGAGGAAAAATATGGGGAGGACAGGATAAGGTCGGCACAACCCAGCCCGTGCTGGCCTATCCACTAGCTACAAGCCATATGTACATATTTCAATTAAACTCAAATGAAATTAAAAGTTTCATTTCTCAGTTGCTCTAACCACTTTTCATGTGGTCAGCGGCCACAAGTGGCTAATGGCTACCACATTGGAGAGCACAGATGGGGAACTTTTCTGTCATAGCAGAAACTTCTACACCCCATCAGGACCAATTAATAATGATTACCATTTACTGAGCCCCTACAGCACATCATGCCCTGCCGTTGGTGTTTTATGCCCCTTTCATTAATCTTCGTAAAGTCCATGAAGTATTATTGGTTGCACTTGATAAAGAAACTGATGTTTAAAATTCTTAATGATTTGCCCTCAGTGTTCAGTAGTAAATGGTAGAAATATGAACACAGATCTATTAATAGCAAACTATAATATGATCTCTGTTTCTCTAGGAGGGACTATATAGCAAGCATTTATTGAGTACCTACTATGTGCACCTGTTCTAATAGGTAGCATACATAATCGTGGAATCCTCCATAAAGGAGATAGGATTCTTATCCTTATTTTATAGATGAATAAATGAGCACAGAGAAAGTTGAGAAGCTCTTCTGTGGTCATCCAGCTAGTGAACCATAGAGTCAGGATTTGAATCCAGGCAATCTGACTCCATAATCTGAGTGCCAAGCCACTCTACTCTCTATGAACAACTGGTAGTTGCTTCTGTGTTGTGTTAAAGGCAATGACTAACCAGTGGCTTATCGTTCCAATGCTTGTTCCCGGGGCTGATTGCTCTTTGCTGATAGGCTCTCTCACAGTGCTGGCTGGAGAAAGCCGCAGGTTGGAGGATTTGCTCCACTTCTTGCTGCCAGCCAGAAAGCTCCATTGCTTTCTCTGCCAAGCTGCTATAACCTAGACGTTGTCAAAAAAAAAAGTGGCCCTTGAGTAAGTCTTCACAGCGGTCCTTTGGCCTACTCCTTGGACTAACCCCACCACTGCTCACCGCAGGGCAAGTTCAAGAGTACCCTGTTGCCATTCTTTCTTGCCATTTGGCCAGCCCAGTGGACATCCCGTCAGCCCTGGTGGGCTGGCTGCATTCCAAAGCATGTTGGTGAATTTATCTTAATTTTTAATGTGAAGCAGTCTAGTAGCTGATCCTCATGAACTGGTTCCAGAAGGTGGCTGGGATACTTGCAGCACTGGTCTGTAGATTTTTATTTAGTTTGGTCTAAAACCAGGTGCCATATGGGCCCCATACTCCACCTGCCAGCCTCATCAAATCATTCTGATTTTCTTTTTTTGGTCTCTTTTTTCATTGCTTTGATATTTTTAGAACATCACTCCTATCTGAGAAGTGAAACTCAATGGAGGTTTTTTCTTGTGTTTAAGTGGTGAGATTCTTTGGCCATAATAGGATTTTCATTGCATGGGCAAGCATTTTAATCTTGGTCAACTTTCTCACTTTTCACACCTTAGCAATATTATACTTCTGAAAGATGGGCCAAAATCTTTTGAAGGCTGTTTCGAGCAGGGTGGGTCGATAGTCCCATATAAAAATTCACAAATGACTTTAAGAGAAGATGGTCTATGGGTTGTCAAGCTGGAAGTACTCCCCTAAGACCTGGAAACTTAGGTTTATGTACCTGGGAACAAATAAATACTCAAGCCAGCCTCAAACTGTGAGTCTGTGGACTAGTTGTGGGGAATACCAGCAACTAACTGGCAAAACCTTCCTGGGGTCTCAATGAACTTCTCTAGTCAGGTCAATAACTGGCCGTTGTGTCAGCCAACTCACATTATCTGAGACTTCTGTAAAATCGAAGGAAATGCTGCACTTCCTCCACATGAGGTGCCACAAGCACCACAGGAAAGTCACTCCCGCCTCACTCATGCAGCCCAAGTGCATGGCTGTCTTGCTAGGGTACACCTGACCTTATTGTGCAAGCACTGGTTTGCCCCGATGCTGACCTGAATTTTGCTCCAATAAAAAAACAGAAAGTTTGTGAGAGCTGTCTTACAATTCTCAAATTATTTCCCCCTTCAAAAAAGAGGATGAATGGGAAATCTTGCTGTCGGTCCTTGGCACCCTCCATAATAAAGAATGGTAAATACAGCTATTGAAATAGCTTCTTCCATTTCAGCTCGAAAATTTCCCCAGGTGCAGGGCTGTGACAATTCCTGATTCCAGTTCCAGCTTCCTTAAGTTGGAGCAAATTCCTATTTTTAAACCAAACTGGTATGGAGACTTGAAGAGGTGGTATTATACATTCCCCTCATTGGAGAAACTCAAGCACAAGCTGGTTGGCTCTGTAGGGAAAGTGCTGAGTGGCTTCAGGAAGTGGTTGGGTGGCCAGACTAGATTTACCTAACTGAACCCTGGGAGGCTTTGATTTTAGCAAGTCCTTTAGCTGCAAATGTCTGTCTCCATAATGCTCTACTCTTTAAATAGATCACACTTTTCCCTCTCAAGGTCTTTGCCCATGCTTTTTTTTCTTTTTCCTGAATATCAATACACCCCACTCTCCTACACGGCTAGTTCAGACTTTATTTTTATTGTTCACATGTTGATTTAAATGTTTTCTGCTTAAAGGAACCATTTCTAATCCCTCTATGTAGATGCACAATATTCTCTATCTCTAAATCTATTTATTTTTTCCCCAAATGTATGCAGTTTGTAAGTGTATCTATATCTGTTGTTGGGTTGGTTGTGTGTAGGCTGTAAGGAAGGATCTATGTCTATTTTATTCATTAATGTTTATTATATAACAAGTACTTAAATAATTTTTAAATGTCTGGATGAATGAATATTAAAATCAGATTAAAGTCATTTATAGACTCTAAACTGCAGACTTTTTTAGCTGGAAGACACAGTTAGAGATGATCCATTCCATGGTTTATTAGTAAAGTATAAATACCCCAGTTTCTTCTTTTTCTTATTCTCCAAGGTTGATGGTTGAACTGTATACATTTCTGAGCTCTATATAACTATTTATGATTGGGTTACATGTTGAGACTTGGGTACTGTGCCATCAGAAATCCCAGCAAAAGAAAAAAAGGTGGTTTTTTGTTTGTTTTATTTGCATTTTAAACAACTTCTGGGGCTTGTAAATATACTGACAGTCTATCACTGTGCTTCCAGATCATGTGGAATAACTTATCATCCTTTGGACTCCACAAAGTCCCAGGATGCCTGCCTGGAGTGGGTGGATACTTGAGGTCTTCCTCTGGTCCCGTGGGTGGACAATGACCTTGCCAGTCTGACTCCTGGAGAACTCCCCAGGTGGGGGCTGGTCACCTTAGATATGACAAGGACCAAAGTAGCAGGCATCAATGACCAGATGCATCAGAACAAAGAGGGAAGAAAGCATGGTCCTGAAAATAGAAATCACATCAAAAAATAGATGATGAGTTGATAATGCCTTGAAGCCTTTGTTCAGGAACACTCTGGCACTATAAAGGGAAAAATGACAGTGCCATATTCTTCTGTGAAGCGTGAGTCGGTTTCTCTTCAAGAGTCTTCCCAAAGAAGGCCTTGTGGGTTGTGGCTAACTCTGTTTTCCATTTTTATCTAAATTTGTTCTTTAGCGCAAGTGTTATTCTTTTTCAAGGATTGCTGTATCATCACATTAACAACAAGATAAACAAATTTGACAAAAATTCACCGAAAACAGTAAATGTGGTAATTGAATATTCTCATCCTAGGTATTCCCTTTTGTTCTCAATTAAAATGCAGTTCCTGTAGTTGTGTATGCTGACTTATTTGTTCACCTTAAATAAATACTTTTGAATCTAAAAATATAGCAGAAATAAAACTTTCTGAAAAAAAAAAGCTGAAACTTAGTATCACATCAAAAATAAGAAATGGATTTTAGGGGATCCGGATGGTTGAAGTTTCCTGACAAGTCAACACCATTCTAACCCCTCATCTAGGGGCTTTGTGGGTCTATACTAAATGCCCAGCCCCAGATTTATGGCTGAATGATATAAAGACTCATTCATATATCTCTGATTTGTTTAGACTTAAAAGTATGAGGTAATTATACTCATTGGCAAATATTTCATGAAAATGCAGGATTTCAAGTAGCATTTGGTCAGCCCCAAACTCTTATCATTAAAATGTGCTCTGCTTGAATTAAACACATGATTCTTAAGTGTGACCAACAGTGAAATTTAGTGAGACCTCTACTAGAGAGGGTTGGTGCACAAGAGTTTGCCATTTCTAGGGGCATGGGCTCAGCCACATGTTTCTAACTAATACAAGTAAGAGGTCCTGGAAATGACCAGGGAAAGTTCAGAAAGAAGCCAAGTGACTAGTATTCACACCTGATCCATGGAGCAGCCTGGCTCTGTACCCTTTAGGCCACAGTGACCCGTCTCCTCCCACCCACCTATAGTCTTCTCAATAGCAGCCTGCTAACATGAAGACGGAAAGATCTGACACAGCCTCCTTTTCTGTGCTCACACTTCCCCACGAAATGCTGGAACCAGCTTATCAGAGCAGATGTATTCATAATAAAACCAAAAAGCAGTGACAGTGCTGACAACTTTATACCTGAGCCAAGTGCCAGAACTGACTCAGGGGAGGAGGTGCGGGCAGGGAAGGGATGCCCCACTCTCAACCCTCTTTGAAAACACAGATTAGGGCTACTATTAACTCAGTGCTGCTGGGAGACTCTGGCTTAAGGTTTCCTCCTATGTTCTTTGGAGTTGGTGCCTCAGGTGAGGTGAAAAAGGGTTTTCAGACCCCAGACAGATATGGAACTAGCAGAGCTAACCATGTGTGGGGCAGGACCCTCACTATGCGTCCTACTTTGGCCAGTGGAAGCCTCACAGCTCTTTTGAGTGTTGCTGGATTATTTATTTATGAGTACATGTATACAGTTAAAACAGGCATAATTTTTTAAAATCTCACATCGTGTTTCTCTGGGTCAGGATTTCATGGATACCTATAGTTATCTGCATGATTTTGGCCCAAGGTCTCTCACGAGGCCATAATGTTGGCAAAGGCTGCTGTCATCTGAAGGTGTGACTAACACTAGAGGATGAGAATGGCTCACTTACGTGCCTGCTGAGTTGCTGCTGGCTGGCGGCAGGAGGCTTCAGTTCCGTCAAATGTGGACCACTTCATGTACTTGCTTGCTTTAGAGTTCTTATGACATGTTGCCCAGCTTTTCCTAGGATGAGTGATACAAGAGACAGCAAAGTAGAAGTCACATTATCTTTTCTGGGCTTGGAAGTCACACTGTCATTCTGCAATATTCACTTGGTTATGGGTCAGCCCTGCTAATGTAGGAAGGGAATAAACAAGAACATGAATACATCTTGGAGGCTGTCTGGTGGCCCGGGGAATTGATCTGCTGAATGCCAGAACATCTCCCAAGAGCTATACAAATCTGATGCTCATGGAAACTTGACCAGTATCCTTTTAGAGAAGGGTCCACAGTTTCTGACGCTCGGCTTGCCTTTGGGGGTGAGGCAGCTCAGTACCAGCCACCATCTTTCCGCTTGGTTAGCAGTGTGCACATGTAGAGTGCTAAGAAGGAGCTCCCAGTGAGCCTGGCACTGCTTAGAATGCAACTTTAAAGCCAGGTCCACTCCCAGCTGGGGTATTGCACTAAAATGGGCATTCAGTGACCCCAAAGAGTTAATAAACCGATTGTAGTGTCTGTTATACCTCAGAGGCCCTGGGGAGAATGTGGCCTCACTGGATTTCTGCTCTTTTCCTGGAGGGGGAAAAAAAAAAACCTTTCTGACTCAGACTGGGAGTAGAGAAGCTAATTGTTAGCAGTTGTTGGTTCACCTGTGGTGGACCTGGATGGAAATTCCAGTGAACCTCTGTCATTTTCTGCATGATAACCTAACCTAATTTCCACTGTGAAATTTAAAATTTTAAATTTAGTCAAGATAGGACATACCAGAAATTATATAATAATATATAACATAATGAATATATTATCACTGTTGATCATCACAGGAACCCTGGGAAGGAAATATCATGACCACTGTTTTGCAGAAGAGTGAACTGAAGCTCAGGGAGGTCATATGGCCGGCCCACCTTGCCTGCTAGCAAATGAGGGAGCCAGGATTCCCACTGGCTGTGTCCTACTCCAAAGCTCTTTCAGAACTCTCCAAAGGAGAAGGGGGCATAAATCACAGGAGAATGTATGTCCAGGGAGGAAGGAGAGGAGGAGGCCCCAACGCTCCACGGCCCAGCCGGGCTGGAGGATGGTGGGGGCTGGGGCAGCAGAGAGAAAGCTGGAATCTCCTGTTGGGAGCGACCATTCTCATGACCCTTCCCTGGGCTCACTATTTGGAATGCCTGCTCCCTAGCCTAGGCAACAGTGATGCCAGGTCTATCTGAAGGGCTCCAAGAAAAGTCAGGTGGCTAATGATAATAGTTACTCTACCATAGGCCTCCTGCTAAGTTAAGAGCCACTTAAAAAAAAAAACAAACCCTCACAACATTCCTATTAGGTAAGTATTACCGCCTGCACTTGGTAGCTGTACAGAGAGCGGGTGGATGAGTTTAAGAACATCATCAAGGTCACAGAGCTCCTAGTGTCAACGCTAATGTTTCGATCCAGGCCTCCGACTTTAAGGCCATCAGGTCTCCTAACACCGTGTTCCACCAGGCGGAGGTGGTGGGGTCGCACGACCGCGTGGGCCGTTCATCTTCGCACAGACTGACAGCCCCAGCCTCCCCCACAGAGGGCGCGGGGTGGCTCCTCCTGGCAGGAGAGACTCGTTGCGGCACCCGAGCAGGGGACCCTCCCGTTCTCGGGCTCAGCCGGCCCCTGCAGCCCGCGGGCAGGTCAGGAATCCTCCCTCTGTCCTCGGCCTTCGGAGTCAGAGAACCACCCACGCCCGCTGCACAGCGTTTAGGGTGGGCTTGGGCTCCGAAGCCCGGAGGGCCGAGCTGGGGGATGAGGTGCACCGCCCTGGGTGGGCGTCAGGCACCGCGCGGCGTGGGGCTCCGCGCTTCCCCCACTTCCCTCCCACTGGTCTGTCCGCGCCTCTGGCGGGAGCCGGGGCGGGCAGGGCCGCAGCCGCCCAGCGCCCAAGGCCGGGAGGGCGGAGGGAGGAGGGACAGAGCCCCCGGCTCCTGGCTGGGCCGCCCAGGGCCTGGAGGCTTTGTGTATTCGGAACCGGATTCCCCCACCTCTCTTCCCTGCCTCCCATTCCGGCTTTCTTTTCCCCTGACCGAAGTCCCAGTAGAGTATCCAGCAATTAGCACGCGAGGAGGGGGTGGAAGGCGGCGGCGGCGGCCGGGGGGGGGGGGCGGCGGCGCGCCCCCCCCCCCC